>JAQIXC010002074.1:0-11972 GCA_034697605.1 Metabelba pulverosa
CACTTCATACGATTTGCCGTTCCGTATGAACTGAACGCCGATTGCAGTCAAACCGTTGAATAGGATTTCGACGACAAATGCTTTGCAGACGATATGCAGACGCGACGGATGTGGGTTCGGGTCGACGTATGAGTTGCAGACTGCTGATCGAAAGCCGAAAGTAGACACATATTTCTGAGGCGTCATAAACCCCGTCTGATTCGGTCCGTTCACGTCAGTCGACTGAAAGCGCAACTCATTGTAGGCTTTGTTGAAGAGATCAAAAACTTTCGGCGAATCGGCTGAAGTGCTCACCTCTACCAGACCGGACAGGCCGTGAAACGCCGGGTTTTGGCTTACGATTCGCCGATCGGTATTGTTTTCGAACATTTTGAATATCGGCAGCACTTCGTCGTAACCCCAACCGACGGCGCCGTACGCTTCGACCCAATTGTCGAAATCTCTTCGATTGCCTCTATTATAGACCATTCCGTTGTGCGACGAACTGCCGCCCAATGTCTTACCTCTCGGTTCATAGATCCGTCCGTTTGGGTTCTGTCCGCCAACAGCCGATTGCGGTTCGCTGTAGTAATTCCAAGTGTCGGCGCCGGCGTTGAGATAACTGGTGAGGCCGGGTATGTCGTGGCGTATCGCGCTCTGCGTTCCGCCCGCTTCCAGAAGCAGGACATTCGCGCTTTGGTTCTCAGAGAGTCGACGCGCGACAACACCTCCGGCAGCGCCGGCGCCGACAACGATGTAGTCGTATCTGTCGTTCCATTGCGTCGTCGAAGCAGTCATTTCGTGGATTAGCTGTCGTTCGGCTGTAATCCACGCGAGAGATAGCATTCGATACGTCAGTATTGCGTTCATTGTTTTGTAAAAATTTTTATGTAAATAATTAAATTAATTATTTGTCTAATTTATGATAATATTTATATACGTCTCAACATTATGCTATTATACGTATCTAACAGGTATATTTACTGATTTTATTTATAAAATATTTAATTGAGTAAATAACCCTAAATGATGTTAATTCAAACGTAAATTTGTATTTTATTTTACATGCTAAATATAAAATCATTTAAGCGTATAATTTTATTAAACATTTTATCATAAACATATTATTATTTGTTTAAAAACATGGTTTTATTTTTATAATCACCTGCATATAGCAGCAGGAAACAATATAAATGTATTTCCGGAAATATAAGTTAAAAGTTTATTGTCACTTGTTAGTCTCATGATCTGGAAGTAAAAGAGTTCGAGGTTTTTAAATTTTGCGTTGCTATTAACTTAACTTGTTATAAATATATTGCAGAGTTGCCATAGGAATTTTTCCCATGGGGCAATTTCGATTTATCATGCTTATTGAATACATAACATCAAGATGCACAACATTTCCATAAGTGAAAAGTTTACAGGGCAAATAGTTTACCCGCTAGAGGGCTCAAAAGTATGAAATTTCAAAGTTGAAATGTATGACATATATACAACAAATCCTACTAAATCGACCATGCTGATTACGAATATGATATCAGATTTGAAATATCTAACCAACCAAAAAAAGTTGCACTTGATAAAGTATTAATACATAAATTAACTATAATTGTGCTATAACATAAAAAATATGAAAGCTAGAGGATTTTAACTTTCACCATTTGACTCCGAATGCTATTTCCAGTTGGAAAACATGTATAAATTTAATTATTTACTTTTGACTTTAATTACAATTTTTATTCGTTTTTTGTCATTTAAACATGATTGTTTGGTTTTACAATATTGATAAAAATTATTTTTTTGAATTTAATTAAAATCAGCAAGGTTCGATACCGGGTTCGAAAATGTAAAAACGGAAACGCCGAGCGAGCACTTCGAACTGCATTTACCGACAAACTCGACCTCTCGGCGCAGAGCCGTGCGATTGTGGACACCGGCGCGCGAACACCCGCTCTGCGAGTCTGCGCGTAAAACGCCGAAACCGCGAAGCGTGTCGCCGGCGCACACACCACCGACTACGATGCCGCTTTGTTGATAGTTTAAATTACCTTGCGCATAATTTCGAGAAAAAACCAATTATAGATTATTAGCCTATTTAAACAAATATCTGGACATAATTTATGAATGTTGTAAAAACCGTTATTGAACGTGTCGTAATTGACTTGATTGGTGAAGTTGAACATTACGGTAGATGTGGCGCCGGCGCCGTCGACCAGAGTGATCGCGTAGCCATCGTTGCCCGCGAAATACGAGACGCCGTTACACGAGACGCGACTGCGGAACGTGTGCTCAACCCTGTATTGCCTGTATTTCGACGTTTGCGTACAAACGAGTCGTTCGCTGTACGTGATGTCCACTTCGACGAACGCCGTTATTTCTGTTGATTTTTAATATTTTTATTTATTTATATAATTTATCAAGTAAAAATTGCATTTATTAATCCCATACCGACATTGGTGGCGCGCGCAACTGCAGTTAATTTATAGAAATGAGTTAGTTATATTATTTCGATAATTATATACTGTTTAATATAAATATTATTCGCATAAATATTACACTGGACCTTTGCACCGTGGCGATATTTTACTTGTTAAACTATATTTTGGCAAAATCTCTAATTCATATTCTATAGATTCTGGTTTTAAATTATATTGACTAAATATCATTAAATAAATCGCGAAATACAAAATTAACATTATTATGCCTTGCACTATTAAATTAACTTGCTGCGTTAAATATATTAATAATATTGAGTATTTAATTTAGAAACATGCATTTATACATTATAAATTCTACCTCATTTTAATTTAGAACAGTACAAACATATTTTATAAACCGAAATAAAGCAGAGATAAAATCTTATTAAGGTTAATGTAAATCAAAGGTTTCTATTATTCTTGTTATTTGTGTAAATTTGAGTAAAATACTCGATCAAATTAAATTGCATTTGCTTAAACTTATTTTCAATTGAATTAAATTTATTAAGAACAATGTAACATTTTAATTAAATATAATTAAATATATAATATATAATAATAATTATATATTTAATTTTAAAAGTTATTATAAAATTTTAAAAAATTGTTTATAAACTTGTACTGTAATATTATAAATTACCTTATAACTTATTTACCTATTATTAGCGCAAATTTTTAAAATTTGATTAAATACCTAATGTAAAATAAGCATCACTATTTTATAAATATTTATATTATTCTTATATAGCAATTATTTATATGAAAGTTTATGTAAGTTTTATTGCATTATTCTTTAGTTCCATAAAATTTTGCTAAATCTAAATTTGTGAGCTTTGGTTAGAATAACATGATAGATTTTTCCGTGGGGAAATTATATATAATATTAACTTAAAATGTTTTATAAAATATAATTTGAAATCTGCAATTAAAAAAATGACTATTCATTTCTAAAATGTGAAATCTGCGTATTAAATGTGCTACTAAACAATTAATTAATAATGCTATTTTTTTTAATTTAAAAAACCATTTGTAACATATTTTATTTGATGATAACATAATGTCTATTTAAAAATTAAAAAAAATACTACGCCTTAACCTGTATATAAATGAAGTAATTAAAAAAAATTACTTCAGTTTCTAAAGAAACAATATCAAAATAATGTTTGTAAAAATAATTATAGCAAGCTCGTTTATTGGTAACATATTCAATATAATAAACTATAAAATTTATAGTTATAATTAATCATAACATTTTGATAATATAAAATTAGCATTGGCAAATGCAAACTCTGGTTCAGATTACGGCTCACGAGGTAAAGCTTGCAATATTAATTTAAAGTAATATAATCTATCATGTTCATGATGTTATAGTAATATTTGAAACGCATTTCAATTATAAATGCTATAAAACGATACATGTAATTTATTTAATTCTATAATCTTATAATTTATTTGCCTAACTATAGGCGCGGCGGCGGCGTCGGGAAAGCGGACGGAACTGCTGCTAATCGGCACATACAACGAGTGCGAGGGTAGGGATGCGTCGAACCTGACACTGGTAGCCAAGGTGAGTCGGGACGCGGTCTGCACATCCGGCTCCGGCATCGCACCGCCACCCGATCGCCTAATCCAGTCGACAGCACACGGCCCGACAGCGGTTAACTCGCTTCAAATTCTAGCATTCTCAATCCCAGTTCATCCAAGCGGACGTAAAACACGCATGCTCATCTATTAACATACCAAATCAACTCAGCTCGATCAATCTATCGTTATTCTAGCCACTCGTCAAGTGGAGAAGCTGTCGCTGATTGTCAGCGGACCGTTGCAGGGTAAATTCCTGTACGAGAAAAACGTATACTTGCTACTCGAGTACACGAAGAAGTGTTCGTCGATTTTGGGCTATTCGTACATTACGTCGAAGAGTTCGGTTCTACTCATCGCCGATAAGCTCGACATCAATGTCTTGATCTCACCTACCGGTGCGTTCGACGCGTTCAGGAAGGGCTGCACTACTCAATGCAATGGAGTTATCGTTATTATCTAACCAACTAAAAAATGGAGTAACTTGATAAATAAATTAAAATAAATATACTGTATTTGCAATAATGATTATCATTATTAAAAAGTTTATTAAACAAATTTAACAAGTTTCGTGTTATTCAATAATTTATATACCGCGTATTGTCTATATTGCACCCATTGGCTTTTGTTGCCATAGGCAATCAAGCTACTCTTTAGTAGACTGTGTATAATCTCGAGCATGCGCAGTTCGATAGTAAATGCCAACTTCAATATAATTGGGAATATAATTTGTGTTTTGAGGTTTATGTAATCAATTGCTAATAAGCATCTTTATAATTTTGCTATTGCCTGTATTATAACTAGTACTGGTATAGAACTTTTCAAATATCATGCATGCTACGTACTAACATTTATTTATTAGCAGACATATTTTAATTAGCAAATAGTGTATAATAAAGTACAAATACATAAAATCTTGCTAAAATTTTATTATATAAATTTGTTTAAGTGTATAAACGGGTTGAAATATTGCAATACAAATAAGAAAATTTGCATAGTTTACCATTTATAATTTAACACAAATTAACTAATAAAATAATAATGTAATATATTATTACTATAAAATCTTGTAGAATAAAGTCGAATATAACAATTTCCAATTTGTTAAAATTAAATATAATAAAATTGTAATTTAATCTAAATTTGCACATTTTAATATAATATAAGTTTATTAAACTCTTATAATTATAAATTATTTATCCATATAAAGATATATAAGGTATATATGATAAATTTAATAAATACTAATGATCATATTAATATGTTAAGCTACTTAAATGAAATAATTAAGTGTTTAAATAAATTGGCTTGCAAGTGTTATGTTTTAATGTTTATAGTTTATTAAACTCTATTTTTAAAATTTACATTATTTAAATATAACTTAATATAGCTTATAACTTATTGAGATAAAATTTGTTAACAAATTTTATCTCAATAAATATATAATTCGACATTTTTTATACATTGTCGCTTGCTCATAGCTTAAATTGATAAAAACATGCTCATAGTAAATAATTGATGCATATACCAATTGTAACATTTATCGACCTAGTTTTTTATGCCATTAAGGTTTGTAATGTCTGGATGATTTGCTGCATCCATGTCTTCTGGCTAAATGCAACAAGATTATTATTTCAAAAAACTTTTTGTTATAAAGAAATAAAACTTTCATTTGACATCAAAATAATTAAAATCAGATGGCTAATTCGAAAATTATTGCTAATTAAAGTAAGACAATTTTATCATTTTCCTATTTTTAAAAATCTATTTCTGTAACTTTGGTTTATTAGCTGGAAAGATATTTCGAATTTTTTAACGTATTTAATCTATATGGATTAAAATTTTGCCTTTACTCTAGAGCTAAGTTTGGCGTTAATGTAAGCATGGAAAACCTGTTATACTACTTTCCAAAGTAAATATCAAGTACATCATGTATTTGGTATCTACTTTGAAAAGTAGTATAACAGGTTGTGCATGCTTACGTTAACGCCAAACTTAGCCCCTAGAGTGAAGGCACAATTTTAATCCATATAGACTATTTTGAGTTAAAAAAATTCCAAATATCTTCCCAGCTTGTTAGTAAAAGTAAAGAGACGGACATTTGAAGAAAGTTAAATAAAAATAGTAAAAATAATTAAATCAATGATAAAGTAGTTTTACCAAGAAGCCTTTTTAGCAATTTAGCTTTCTTATTTGAAAGATGTAATTAAAAGTCAAATTGTGCAGTTGGAACCAAAATTATTACATTGATAGTTTTAGAAATACTGAATATCGAAATTTCGATGTCTATGGGAAATATCCCAAAATAGCCATTTTCAACCCTCGATTTGAGTGCTTTCCCCAAAATATTTTTGCATGTAAGTTTTTTTTGGGACATCTACTAAGCAAAAGGATGTTTTCTAGTTGGGTACCAAGTTGCATTCAAGAGGTTTTTTTTTGAAAAATTCATAAATAAAGCTTTATATTGCAAGAAACTTAACCTGACCTACACTATCTCCGTTTAAAACAAGAAGCCTGTTCTTAAAATGAAATAGTTTATCGAAAATATTAAGTTAACCAACATTTGTATGAGTAAAAAATATTTTACCCGCTAAAATTATTAAAGCTATTGCATTTTAATCTTCACCGTTCTGATCCGGATGCTTTTTACAGTAGAAAAATGCGTACTATTTTATTTTAAAAACAGGTTACTTGTCTTAAACGGATGTAGTGTAGGTCAGGTTAAGTTCCTTGCAATATAAAGCTTTATTTATGAATTTTTTAAAAAACCTCTTGAATGCAACTTGGTACCCAACTAGAAAACATCCTTTTGCTTAGTAGATGTCCCAAAAAAAATTTTATGTAAAAATATTTTAGGAAAAGCAATCAAATCGGGTGTTGAAAATGGCTATTTTGGGATATTTCCCATAGACATCGAAATTTAGATATTCAGTATCTCTAAAACTATCAATGTAAAAATTTTGGTTTCAACTGCACAATTTGACTTTTAATTACATCTTTCAAATGAGAAAGCTAAATTGCTAAAAAGGCTTCTTGGTAAAACTACTTTGCCTAACTTTGATGAATATAACTTTGAAATTAGCAATCCGATTTTAATAATATTGATGTTAGGCGATGTTTTTCTTTATATTTAAGAAAATATGTTTTTAAATAATCAGTCTATTTTTTATCTTTCGCCAGTAGGTGTAGGTGTCAGCAAACCTTTCAATATTAAGTATTACTAATGAACTGTGACCTTAGAAAATTTAATACACTAATAAAACTAGGTCGATATATGTTACATGTGGTATATATTAATATATCAATAATTTTTCTTGACGAGCAATTTAAAAAACTCAAGCGCAAATAGATAAAAATAATTTACTAGTTAATTTATCAAGCTCTTCAAATAATGGCAAAAGTAATGTTTATATTTGTAATTTTATATTACACTCAAATATTTATCAAGATCAAATGCCGAGAATTCCAACAAGGTAGACACGATCAAGGTAGAAAACATTTTAAAAAATATCATATACGTTCAATTCAAAGACTTTATTCATGCTAAAATGCGGTTAATTTTACATAGCTCTCAGCGAAAGCAAATGCTTTGAGAATATCTACAAACGCTGTCCGTATAGTCAGGACTACACCGACGCGGATGTGGAGAACGCGCGTAAATTCATACAGGGCAAATTTATCAATGAAGCGAAGTATAAACCGGTGAAACCAGCATGCAAGAAAGTGCACGTGCGCAAAGAGTGGAAGTGTATGCGCGAAGACGAGCGCTTAGAGTTGATACGCGTTTTGCGTCTACTGTATAAGAGAGGCGACATCGAGTACCTGGCCAATGCGCACAGGAACTGGTGGCCGGCGATGCACCTGACGGCTGAGTTCGCGGCCGTGCACCTGCTCTTTATGCTGAAGCTGGAGAAGCGTATTCGACGGATTAACCCGAACTTGTATAAACCTATCTGGGTAATTATAATTACAATCAAATATATTATATTATATACAGTAAACTCTCATCATATTAAACATTCTCATCTTAAGATTATTTAGCACACCCAGATTGTTTTGCCATGTTGAACATATTTTATAGTTATAAATTAAATTATTAAGTAAAAGTACAATTTTACATCTTAGTTTACTTCAACTTAAACCGATTGTTTTATCCCAGATCAATTTATTATAAAATGATTCTACCTATAGATACTTGAGTTTAACTCTTTTATTACAGTTTAACCTCCCGATGCGAAAGTGTGGTGAATTGATACAAATTTTTTAAAGTTAGAAAAGCATTTGCGAGATTTTTATCTTAATATAGCATGGCACTTTTGTAAGATGCTCAAAATGAAACATGTAATAGCTTTGAGATTTTACTGTATCCAGCGTATTTTGAAAATTCTGCCTATTCAAACCATACAGTATATAATGTATAGTGTACACTGTATTTATTATTTAACATCAATTAGTCTCTAGTTAAAATTGTTTCGAGAATTGCCTTATTTTACCATGCGCTTTTGTGCGTGCGATTACATTGAGTGCATTTAATACCCAGTTTGTGGAAACGGACTTCGCGGCGCCGGAACACTCGCTGATTTGGGACTACTTCGGCACAACTGGCAACTACTCGACCGGCTATTGTGTCGGCGACGGCATGTTCGCCGACTTAAGCATGGTGAAATGCATGCGCCGACAGTGGAATCGCGACGGCACTTTACCGCCGTGGTATTCGCCCGAACTGTTCGTCTCGGGCAACCAGAACTTCCGTACCGGCCATTTCTACGTTCACCTAGCGATTGGGGGCTGGCACGGCGATCATAGTGTACCGGACGCGCCGAATGAGTATGCTAGTTTCTTTTGTCATTTACATAAGGATTAATATAATCAATTTTAAATTGTAGTATATATTAAGCCTAATTCAAAGTAGCAAATATATTTAAATTTAGCATGCTACTTTCGCGTGCGTTTTAAGTGTTAAAAAGTCTGGAATTATAAATATAATAATCAAAGTGAACAAGGATTAAGTGACAAATCGTATGGAAGATAAACCGAAATAGTTTAACATATATTTTCAATAATATGTTTATTAAAAATTTACATTGAATAATTGTAAGAAATTTTATAAAACCATGTAACTGCAAATAGATTTAAAAAATAGTTTCGGGGTTTCTTCCATACGATTCGTCAATTCGAATAATTCGGATTTAGTACGAGAGGTAGTAATTTTAAATAGCTCAATCTTGTTCTTGTATAAATTGCAATTGCGTTCGAAATAGTGTCACGTTCCATTTCTGGCACATGCAGTCTGAGTGGGTGGGCTTTAAGAAAGGTCTGGCCAACAGTTCGTTTCTATTATCCGACGCCTACTATAACGGGAACGTTCGCGCGAATCGGGCGACCGGCGAACTCGAGCATGCTAATGTCTACGACAAACTGTCCTATTTCGCCGACTACACGGCGCTCGAGACGATGCAGTTGACGTTCGGCGACTTCTGCTATATTCCCGAAGAGTTGGTCGTAATCGTCAAAGCGCTGCTTCGGAACGAGACGTATCCGGAGCCGACGGCCGTACGCCGTCTGCGCGCAGCGCTGCCGAAAGACCTGCTGCGGAAATATTTCCCGGACTTCGCGGACGGCAACTACGGGCCGCTGTATCACGACTTCCGCGAAGTCGGTAACTGCAACGCAAAATGCAAACCCATTCCCGCGTTTCAGCGATTTTCGGACACGGCGAACGGGCGCCGACAGCTGGCTAGCGTTGAGTACGACCTACCTGGGCGAAATGGCCGGCCGGCGCTGCTCAGCGACGAGCGCTTTCAACTCGATTTAATCAATGACCTGAACCGCTATGGATATTGCAGTCCATATGTCGCCTAAGATTAGAAATTTGACTTTTTAAACATTTATATACTGTATTTGTCATGCAACTTTTATTTTACTTATTATTATATGGTAAGAATATCGAGTTTATAATAATTTGAACTTGTTATTACTTTTATCATTTATAACTTGAAATAATAACAAATAAGACAAGTTGTAACAAAAACAGAAATAAATTTATAATAATAATATAATAGTTTCTAATGCAATTAATACATATACTTTTTTCTAACAATCAAAAGTATTAAAGATTATTGGTTAATAATTGGGTGAATATATAGTTAGGATTATTTTAATATTGTAACTTTTATTCGTAAACAACTCAAAGATTGATCGTTGAATTGGTTTTAAATGTGATTGTTGATATAATTTGTTATTTTGGAAAAATGGTAATTCCATGCATTATTTTATTGTTAATTGCATTTCATATATAAAGTAGTAAGTAATTCAAAATACAATTAATTTTTATATTAATTATAAAAATATAAGTAATTGTATAAATAGATTGTGTGCTAAATAGCATTCATTCCATCAAGTTGTCTTAATACTAATTTTCTTAGTAAAATATCATGTATAAAAATTATTTATATAAATTGTTGTTTTGCTATTCATTCTGTTAAGAAAAAAAGATTATATGAATTCTCTGATTTTATTATGTATAAATATCATTTAACACATTTAATTATTACACCACAATTATAAAATATATATTAAATTGAATTGTTAGTTTTTACTGCCAAATGGTTTAATAATAATAATAACTTATTAATAAGTAATTAGTTTTAAACTGCGTACTTAGCATTGAAATTATGTATTACTAAATTAAAGTATTGACATTTATGCCATAATTATTGACGCGTTTTTCGAAGTGAATGAACGTCTCGCCGGCGAACCGGCACCGCATCCGACAGCGACCGCGTATTTCAAAATGACTGCTTAAACCGCGCAGTGAGTGGACGCCCGCCCGCGCGCACGCGGTCTGTTCGGTCGCGGCAAATATGTTGCGACCGTACGCGCGATCTCCGCGGCACTGTTCGTTTGCCACGGTCGCTTGATACTGTACCAGCATGTTTCCTGCGTTTCCATATGTGCATATTCAAATTAACTTTCCGCAATTGCAACTCGATATACAAATGAGTTATGCGCTTATAAAATCAGCATGTACCGTTGTTTGATGTGCGAATCTCCGTAAAATTGACCAGGTTTAGCGGGACGGTGCCTCCGGCCGCCAATTCCAGACTATACGGTACCATGGGCAAATTAAGCGGCACCGCACCGTTGCAAGTATAATGTGCGTCGAAATTATACTGGCTAGCGATGAATTTGCTCGCGCCGAATGCGTTGGGTAAACAGTTTAATACGTCGGTTAAATTGGCTTTTACGTTGCCGAGTGGTGTTATGGCTGTATAAATGTACGTTTTAGTATTTATATTTAGATATATTTATATTTCTTGATTTTACCGTTATCAGGAAATTGTGGCAAATCTTAATATAAATATAATATGATTATAAATATGTGTAATTTATATTTTTAATTATTTTTACCATTGCATTCGCTCGGTGTATGATAATTGTTTTGTGTACATCTATTTGACATACTTAGTAATACTAAAATACTTAGAATGTGCGGCAATTTGTACATTGTTAATATACAAATAATATTATGTATATTAACTTTAAAATTTATAATTTAAATTTAAATAATTTAAATTTATAATTGTTCAAATATAATTAATTAATTAGGAATATAATTTAAAACTTATAAAAATAGCAATTTTTGGTACAAATAATATGTTGATATGTTTTAAAATTAGTTCATACAATTATTTAACTTTTATTTAAACATATGTTGAAATTAGTAAATAATATAACATAACATGGTTCACTTATCTCATAACATTTTGCATTATAATAAAATTTATATAAAGATAGTTTATATTAATTAAAAGATAACTGATTACAAATATAATAACAGATTTGAGCTATCTCATCGAACAAAAATGTTGCACTTGATAAACTAAATAAATTATATTTATCTACGCCATAGCTTAAAAACTATTAAAGCTATAG
>JAQIXC010002075.1:0-11970 GCA_034697605.1 Metabelba pulverosa
AAAAACTTTACTCAGATATAAAAATTAGAAGTTATCAAGCGCAAATATTTAAAAAGGCCGATTCCCTTAATATATGGTTATAAGTTATAACTTATAATATTAACTTATTTATCAAGTTTGTCTTAACTTAACTAGCTCACTGAAAATATAATACAACAAAAAGTCTTATCAATAGTCAAACAAAATATTGTACATTTGACTTGTAGCATGCTGCATTACATAGTTTTGGCTGCAAAAAAGAACATTATAAACATTCAATGCGCAGGTATTTCGGGTTAAATCTGGCCTTCATTCTGGTGCCGCTTCTTATCACAATTGCTATTCTGATCGACTGGCACCGGGAGGTGGAAAAAATCGAGCACCGGTTGAAGTTAACGTTCTCGAAGTATTATTGGCCGCAGCAGGTGCTGTCGCTGGCGTTCGGTGCAATTCCGCAGCACTGCAAAGCGCTCTATTCGGGTCTCGTGTTTCGATACGGCGCCCATAAGAGGAAGAATGTGAAAGAGGATTATTTGCCTATAGAGCTCTACCCGAGGAGTTCGGTCGAGAGCGCATTCACGCAATACATACTCGAGTCGATCGAATCGATGTATTTCCAAGTGGTTGAGGCGTTACTCGAAACGGCGCCACAACTCGTACTACAGATCTATATCTTGATTAACAGCAAAGAGCACTACTACTTTGGTAAGTAACCCGAGTATTGGTAGATTTAAGCATGGTTGTTATTTTTTTCCACAATAGTCGTGACAAAAGTGCTGATGGGATTGGCGTCGATTTCCTGGTCACTCGTAACGTACGATCAGGCGTTTCGGGCGATTGTCTTCAATAAAGATCTACTGAGCCTTAAGTCACCGGTACGTCGGAGTATCCGCTCATTCGCCGATAGCATAATTATTTATTTTATACAGTAAAATCAAATTTTCTATTTATTCAAAAACAGACGCTTTACGGACAACTGGTTATGCAATTCACATTCGTTGGCATCCGAATCACAGCACTGGCACTATTGGCGACGGTATTCCCGCACTACGTGTTCGTCGTGTGCGCTCTGCACTGGGCGCTGATGTTCGCGTGCGCTCTAGCCGTAGATTATAGCTCGCAAGCGGAGCGCCGAAAGCGATTGCTGTCGCCCGACAACACTCGGTGTTTCTGCAGCGCTCAGACATCGGCTAAGCGTTGCGTTCAATGTTATAATCTTCGAATGAAGACTGAATTACCGACTAAGCGTAAGAGTGGCCGACGGCCCGATCGCGATGAGTGTTGGCGCAAACACGCGACACGAGTGAAGATATCGGTGTCGGACGCGCTGTTCGCCGCACTTACGGCCGCTTTACTCGTCTTCTCATACCTTCCGTTCTATACCCGAAAGCGTTACGTAATCTTCGGTTCAATTGTTTTGATTGAAAACATCGTTTTGTTTGGTTTATGGTTTGCGTATTATTAGTATTAAGCAATTCTTGTGTTAATTTTATTTGATCTTTGTCTTCAAATTAATCAATATAGAATTTTTTATAAATACTCTTATTCTCCAAATAGATATTTGCAAATAAAATATTGCCTTAGCTATAAAATACTATTTTATGATTTATCAGAAATGTGTAATGTAACTTTATTTATTAATGATTTTGATAATTTTATTTTGATTGAATTTATTAAGTTTATGCACAAAAAAAATTAGTTTAAAAAAGTTCAAGTTTAATTTATAGAAAGTCAAAAATAAGCAGTTCACCAAGGAAAAAGTGTTGCGATTTTTAATATTGTTTATTTTTATTTAAAATATAGATTAACCATGATTGTTTGTGCAAAACAATGCATAAGTTTAGTTTTAAAATTGAATTTTTAGTTTAATCTGTAATAAAATAAATGAAAAACAAAATAAATAACTGAATGCATACGTATGGCGAACGTAATGAGCGTTTGCCTTGACTTTCGACTCATAGCGTATCTAAATTGCGTACAAAAGCAATAAATCCAAGCATTCCTTCGACAGCCAACTGTCTGCTCGGGTTAGGCAATGGTGTGATGTCTGTCGCCGTAGAGTCAGCACTCGTACCGTCGACTCCCATCCCAGTCGTCAGATGAGGCCTCATATGACTCACAAGTTGAGAGAAAGTATTGGAAACTGTGTTTTGAAAAAGTTGTTTACAGTCACTGAACATCGCTTTCTCACTTCACTTCAATATTAAATTAAGTATCTTAAAGTAAGAGTTGTATCAGTCTAAACTGTGCTTGATCTATTAATAAACTATGTTGATAATTTAATTTCAATAATGCAAAGTTTGCCTAAACTAATAAACATGTATTAAATGGGATTACGCGCCGATTACTAATTAGTAATTACACAGAAATGGAAAACAAGCAAGATGAAATTGAGATTGCCAACGCGGATGCGGAAATAGAACAGAAGCGCAAACTGTATGAGATCGTAATTTAAATTACAAAGTATACTTTTCCCATAATAAAATCTGAATGAATAAAATCTGGTTTTGCATTATTTAGTATAGTTTAAAAATAGCATAAATATAAAAGGGTTAAAATCGCAGAATGCTACATAATTGTAAAATTTTTATAAATAGATTTAAAGTTTATTTATTTATTATCGGTCATAGTAAAATAATAGATTCTTATTGTAGACATGTTTGCATAAAATATACTGTGTAACTCGACAAAAACGATGACTGACCAGTGCTTTTAATTATTAGTGTGAATAATAATTTATTATCTTATAAAAGAGTTTTAGCATTAAACTTTTAGATAACTTACATATTTATTAGTTATATAAAAAATGTATACAATAAAATGTTACGTAATGTAAAAATTTACTGTTTAGTATAAACTATATCATGCTAAATGATGAAAAAACATCTGTTTCCAGAATGAGTTTCTTCGAAATAAATTATGAGATGTTATACCGAGGCGTTCTGCGAGGCATTAGCCGTACGATTAACTACACGAATGAGCGCTACTTTTTGAGCCGAAAATTCTGGACTCAATACTCGAAACAGAATATATCGGCGCACCTGTACGAAGAGCTCGGCGCCCGGAGCCCATACACGCGACTCATCGCCATTCTAGTCATGCTATTCGACCTCATCTCGGATTACTGGCTCGCGTACGGCTACTATCAAAACGGCGACTACTGGTGCAAAAATAACTATAGCTAACTTAGCATTGCACAATTTTCCAATTGAAATAATTATGTTAAACAGGTATTTGGGTTTGAATGTAGCGTTCATTCTGGCGCCGATTCTCATAATCATCGCTATTCACTTGCACTGGTATAGCCGTGTGCACCATTGGCACCTGGACAATGCGCCAGTATTTGACAAATACGAATTATACAAAATTGAATGGCTGCAGGTGCTGCTATCGCTGCTCTTCGGCGCGAGCCCGCAACACTTCCAAGCGCTCGTACATGGCCGCAAGTTAAAGCGCGAGAAGAGGGAATGGGTGGTCGGGCTGCTGCGCCTCCGCTACATATACGAGTCGCTCGAATCGGCCTATTTTCAACTGATTGAGGCAGTGCTCGAAACTATGCCTCAACTCGTTCTACAGATTTATATATTGATTAATAGCGGACAATATGAATATTATGGTTAGTGTGCCCTAAATCAAGATTCAATTAACCATGTTAGATTCTTTTATAGCTATTGCGATAATAGTGGGAAGACTTTTAACGCTTTCGTTGTCGCACTTCTCGTTCAATCAGGCGTTTCGCGCCGTTGTCTTCAATGAAAGCCTATTGAGCTATAAGTCATTCGTACGTCTGATTAGCCGCTTATCTATCGATTAATTCTAATCACTTAATCCAATTCACTATCAATTATAATAGACATTCTATCGGCAAATACTTCTATACTTCCCTTCAGTGGCCGTCCGCATTACAGCGCTGGCACTGTTCGCGTCGGTGTTCCCGCACTACGTGTTCGTCGTGTGCGCTCTGCACTGGGCGGTGATGTTTGCGTGGCTTATATCGGGTCTTTGGTTTTGCAAACGCGGACCGCACGCCGAAGCAGTGGCTAAGCGCGAACTGCATACTAATTGGCACAAATACCCGACTCAGGTCAACATGACACCGGCGGACGTGATATTCAACGCACTTTCAGCCGCTTTGTTCATCTTCTCATACCTTCCCTTCTATCGACAAAAACTAACCAAACATTTCATCGTCTCTACGATTCTGTTCGTCGAGAATATTCTGTTGTTTAGTCTGTGGTTCGCGTATTACGAGTCGTACAACATGTCTACTGTTTCTGCGGTTTTTACTTTTCTATTAATCTTATCGTTTATTGATCTAATTATTCGATTGCAATCAACTATTCAGAGATTTTATAATGACTTTAAATGTTTAATGGATTTTAGTGAGCATGTTTAATTTTCTTGTTAGCTTGTATCAAACACTAAATACTTAAATATTAAAATTGATTTTATAAAAGTTTTACAATAATTACATAGCAATTTTTGCTTGAATGTTAAAATAAATAAAAGTTATATTAAAGTTAATAATTTTATTTAATGATGGTTATAATTATTTTACAAATAAATGAACTGCATGAAATCAGCAATGATTTATGTTATTTTTTAGTCAGTTTTCTAATAACTAATGAATCAATTGCTTAGTAGCTAAATTTTGTAGTACAGTAGTTGATTTAAATTTTGGTTAATATTATTTAAATTATTAAAGTTATATTAACTCACCAATGCTTTGCAGGCCACAACTCGTTATGTAAGCTATAAAACAATTTAAATTTAAAATTGTAACTATTTTTTATTAATTAACTTTTTTTTTGAAAACTTTCATATTAGAGAATAATAGAATAAATTTTGAACTGAACAACATTTTGCGTTCAAGTTTTGATTGAAGCAAATACTTCTGCTTTAAACTTGCATTACATTCGCTTAATTTAATTAAATGTTAAAACTCTCAATAAATATACAAAAAATCGAAAAATTAAACACTGCACAAATTTTTAAAAGCCAATTGGAGACATCTCATCTCATTATCAGTACATCTTTTATTGGTTTCAGAAATGCACTCAAATCTAAACAACAATTCCGTTCGTTTCGTTCGTATACTGTAAACGACTCGATGTCTGTGTTGTGAAGACAGGAGTTATGCCTTCGATAGGCATATCAGTCGCCGTCAGACGCAGTGAAGGCCAACAGACGTCGATTGGAGAGACTTTCGAAACGATGTTTTGAAACTTAAACCAAACTTTTGATCGTAAAGCCAAACACTTGTTTGAAAATGCTTTCAATGCTATTCTCAATAAACTGACTAATTATTCTATATTTTATTATATAGAATAAGTATGATAAAGTACGGAATTTAATATATTTGTTACAACTATAAGGTTTATTTTTAACTGAAATTTTGAAATGAGAGCTTGGTCAAACAACTCCAAAGTTTATTATTCATGTATTATTCATTTATTTAAAAAAAAGTAAATTATTCATATATTAACCAATAATTAGTAGTTTGACCAAGCGCTCATTTCAAAATTTCAGCTAAAAATAAACCTTATAGTTACAACTTATTACTTTTAAACTGTTGTGTAGTAATTTAACATTAATTAATAAATCTAGTTTATTAATTATAAGTTACACTATACAGTGTACACTGAGAAAATTTAATTAGATTTAAACTGTATTTAAAAAATTACAATTATAATTAATATTTTACCAATAATATTTTTACAATACATGCTAGATTAGATAATGCTAATGAATGATTTCTTAAAAGTTTAATAAATAGATAATTTGATCAAATGCATAGGTTTAATATTTAAGTAAACTGCACATTAATTATTCTACCGTGTATAATTTTTACAAATATTAAATACCATAATATTTGATTAAAGCTAATTTTTTTTAATTTTAAACTCTGGTATTGATTCAAATGAATGATTAGTTAAATTTATTAAAATAAACGCAAAAAAGTAAATAAATAAGTAAATGCATACGTCGAGCGAACGTATTGAGCATTGCCTTCACAATAAAATCACCATGTTCATCTTAATTGCCTTCTAAACTCATAAATCTGAACATCCCATACGAGAGCACTACTACGACAGCCAACCGTCTGCTCGGGTTATGCAATGGTGTGATGTCTGGCGACGGAGTGCTCGACACCCATACCAGTCGTCAGATCATGGCTTACGTTAGCTCTGGTAGAAAACATAGTTCTCGAAGTGGTTTACACTGTTTAAAGTTATTTTCAGTATAAACAGTGTAAAAATTACTACAAAAGTTTGTCTGCAAAACTTATGACTAAAGACTGCAAACATATTGATTTATTATGGGTCTTATATTCAATATGATATTGAATAAAAATGTCCCAAATATTGACTTATATATTGATTTATATTTACTTATATTTATCTATAAAATTTAAAAATATAGCTAAAATAACTATAAAATAATATTCCTACCTCTAAATACAAGATTTTCAACATTTTGTGTTATACTCATGTACTAAATTTTGTTTATAATAATTTTATATTGTTAATAATAATTATTAAAATATAAACATTTTATATAGTTCATTTATATATTTTGCTTGTTTTATCTTATATTAATTTATTACACAAATTATTGATTTATTAAATATTATAATTAGATGAACTACTAATTTCATTGTTAAACATCAAAATTATATTATAATTATTATTTATGTATTTAAGGAAAATAATTTATTTAAATATTAATTTTTGTTTAATTTAAATCCAGATTTATATTTAACTATTTAGAAAATATTTATATTTGATTTATGATATACAATAATCATTATGTTAATTTTATAAACAAATTATACTAGTAAAGTTAAATATTTTTTTACAAATTATTTAAAAAATAAATATATTTAAACATTATTTATAACTATTATATCACGATTCTTAAAATTTTTAAACTTTTTATTCAATAATAGCATGGAAAATCAAATTTAAATATGAAATATTTAATTATAATTAATATATTTACTAAACTTTCAAAATATTGATTTATATTGATTTATGGATTAATAACTTTTGCCAATTAAATCCTTATTTCATGATTCGGATAGATCTTCAATCAGTTTTTAAATATCTCTTACCGATAAAAATATTGATTTATGTATTATTGCAGTCTTTACTTATGACAAACAAAATAAATAACTGAATGCATACGTTGAGCGAATGTAACGTTTGTTTTGACTTTCGACTCAGCGTATCTGAATTGATATGAAAAGCAATTAATCGAAGCATTCCTTCGACAGCCAACTGTCTGCTCGGGTTAGGCAATGGTGTGATGTCTGTAGGCTTCGAAGTTTCCCTCCAATCAGATATATTTCCTGGAAGAGAAGGGAATATTGCCATTTGAGGGAATATTCCCAAATCGAGGGAATATATACTGTGTACACAGTTACACATAAAACATGAAATAATAACTGTTTATTAGCTGTTGATTATTGATAAAGCGAACCGAATGACAATTGAATTAAATCAAATTTAAAGCAAACGAAACAAATATAAAGTTATCTGGGTTAAAATTTTAATCAAACAAGCGGAGATGAGTCACAGCCACCGATTGGTGAGCTTACGGCCACTCCAGCACCGTCTCCAACAAAGGTTTGGTTTATGAGTTACTCAAAAGCAAATACTTATTGAATTGATTGTTGATTCGGTAGTAAATTCGTAATTAAAGAATTGATCACTAAATTAGACATTTATTTAAAATATATGGAATACATAAAAATATTTTTATTTAATTGCATTTGAGTTTGAGAAATACAATGTAATGAAATTTGTTATTTGTTATTATTAGTAATTTTATTCTATTAAATAACTGTTATTTAGCAGAAATTAGTAAACAAATTGACAAAATGCGGCTATAATTCTCAATGAGGCCGTGACTCTCGTTGAGGCCGTGACTCACCTGTGCGGCAATTAATGCTAGTTAGTTGGCACTCAATGCCCAAATAGTTGGCAATCAATTCGCAAATAGCTGGCAATCAGTGCGCGAATGGTCGCCAATCGATGCGACTTAGTCGGCAATCAGTGCACGAATAGCCAGAAATCAATGCGAGTCTATCGGCAATCAATGCGTACGGCTACTATCAAAACGGCGATTACTGGTCCGGTTTAGTATAAAACCTTAGCAGTGCACAACTTTATACATAAAACAATTATGCGTAACAGGTATCTGGGTTTGAATGTGGCCTTCATTCTGGTGCCGATTCTCATTACAATCGCTATTCCGGTCTACTGGTATAAGCACGAGCGCCATTGGCACGTGGGCAATATACCTGTTTGTCAAAAGCCAGTGCTCACGAAATGGGAATGGGTGCAGGTGCTGCTGTCACTGGTCTTGGGCGCGATTCCGCAGCACTTCAAAGCGCTCGTGTATGGCCTTAAGTTAAAGTACGGCGGAAGTGAGTCGGTGGACGAGTTCACGTGCATTCGCTACATATACGAGTCGGTCGAATCGGCGTATTTCCAAGTGATTGAGTCAGTGCTCGAAACGGCGCCGCAGCTCGTCCTACAGATCTATATACTGGTCAATAGCGGACAATATGAGTATTATGGTACGTGCTAAATCAATTCATTAATAGTCTTAATTAAACATGTAGATTATTCAATAGTTGTGGCAATAATAGTCGGCAGACTTGCATCGATTTCGTGGTCGCTCTTCGCGTTCAATCAGACGTTTCGCGCCGTTGTCCTCAATGAAGACCTATTTGGCTATAAGTCATTCGTACGTCTGATTAGCCGCTTATTTATGTATTAATTCTAATCACTTAATCCAATTCCCTTTCAATTATAACAGATATTCTATTGGCGAATACTCCTGCAGTTCCCTTCAGTGGCCGTCCGCATTACAGCGCTGGCACTGTTCGCGTCGGTGTTCCCGCACTACGTGTTCGTCGTGTGCGCTCTGCACTGGGCGGTGATGTTTGCGTGGCTTATATCGACAACGAAGATCGATTCGGACCTTTGGAGCGGCACTCGCCGACCGAGTGAAGAGAAACAGACGATGAGTGTCCGTCACCTTCGGCACGCGCGGGAAAATAATTGGCATAAACGGGAAAAGGTTTGGCATATACCCACGACGCGGGTCAAGATATCGGTGGCGGACGTGCTATTCAACGCACTTACGGCCACTCTATTCATCTTTTCTTACCTTCCGTTCCATCGACAAAAACTAACCAAACATTTAATTTTTTGTGCGATTCTGTTCGTCGAGAATATTCTGTTGTATAGTCTGTGGTTCGCGTATTACGAGTCGCACAACACGGACACAATTTTTGGAATTTTAGTATTTTTCTCATCCATTGATCTGATTATTCGTTTGCAATCAACTATTCAGAGATTTTATTCGGATTTTAATAGAATAATGAATATTAGCAATATTGTTTAAGCTTGCACATTTTGCATTTCGCTAATACTTTGTATTATATTGTAAAATAATTTATATAAACTAATAATACTTGTCAATTTATTATTTTAAAAATTAAGAATTTCGACTTTATTACCTTATTATTATTTTTACATAATCGATTGTTAAAACTCTGTCAAGTTACATAAAAATATTTAATAAAACTAAACAACATTGCACATTAATATTATCGGTACTAATTTATTTAAATAAAAACTTCCGCACAAGACTTTTTGACTCAATAGAGAGAAAATGCATTTCACAAAACATCGAAAAAATCAAACAAGTACAAATAATAGAAATAATAGTGAAGAACTTAAACATGGCACATTATCAGTTCATCTTTTATTGCTTTTGTGAAATGCACTAAAACCTCAACATTCGCGTCAATTCCGTCCGTTTTGTACGTATTCTCTAAACGACTCGATGTCTGTGTTGTGAAGACAGGAGTTATGCCTTCGATAGGCATATCAGTCGCCGTCAGACGCAGTGAAGGCCAACAGACGTCGATTGGAGAGACTTTCGAAACGATGTTTTGAAACTTAAACCAACCTTTCGTTCGTCAAACCAAACACTTGAAAATGTTATTAATGTTTACTATTAACACTACACAGAATAATTTTATTTGTTTACTGTAAGCTTATTATTTTAAAATTGTTATGCAGCAATTTTACATACATTAATAATTCGAATTCTATTTTATAAATTTTACCATGATATTATTTTTATAATAAATGGTAGGTGAAATAAAATTGAGGCTTTATTTTTAAGTATAATGAATTTACCAAATATACATGTTTAATATTCAAGTAAATTGTTATGTACATCAAAAAATATTAATCTATATTTGATTAAAACTAGATTTACTAAACTCTGGCATCGATTCAATTCAGTGTTTCGTTAAATATGTTAAATAAAAGCAAAAAAAAGTAAATAAATCTGTGAATGCATACGTCGAGTGAACGTATTGAACATTTGCCTTCACATTCAAATGAGCATGCTTATCTTAATTGCTCTCTAAAGCCATAAATCTGAACATCCCATACGAGAGCACTACTACGACAGCCAACCGTCTGCTCGGGTTATGCAATGGTGTGATGTCTGGCGACGGAGTGCTCGACACCCATACCAGTCGTCAGATCATGGCTTACGTGAGCTCTAATGGAAAGCATAGTTCTCGAAGTGGTTTACACTGAATAAAGTTGTTTTCAGTATAAACTGTGTAAAAAGTTTTTGCAAAAGTTTGTCTGCGAAACGGAACGCTTGCATCAGATTGTTATTAAAGTATTAATGTTCATCAAAGTATTTCTAATACAGTATTAGTTTATAAAAAAAATTTTAGCAAGTATAAAGTTAAACTATAAATATTTTGTGTAATTTTAATATAAAAGCATCTAGTTAGTTTTAGTCAACGCGAGTATTAATGCAATAAACTGTTTGAAAACGTATTGATTGCAAAAAGTATTACGAAAATGATTACGGGTTTGGAGTTATGCACCGAAGAGGGGATAACACTCTTAACGGCGATTACACCGAAACAAGAGTTGAACTCAACTGTCGAACCTCCCGAACCTCAGCCGCCCGAACCTGACGAACCATCGACAGAACCAACGCCTCCGAGAGTTTCAAACACTTCGAGTGAAGTCGAACTCATCGACGCGACCGACAATGAGATGAGAAAGTGGACGGATTTGGTTGAGCCGCCGGCGCCCGACAACGACGTTCTTAGCGCCGAACACTTGCGTTTCATCAGTCACATGAAGGCGCACATCAGCACCGGGCCCTCCTGGTCCCCTCTATGCGCCTATCAAATGATGTCATTCACGTTTGAGGACACACTGCCGGCGCGCATGACGTTCGGCGCCCGAAACGCGCTCTTTATTGTCGTCTCTATTCTCTTCATTCTATTCGATAACTTCAATGACATTGCGCTCGAGATTACCCACTATTGCAACCGAGACTACTGGTGCGGAATAACTATTTATGATTAACATCCCATTCCACTCAATACTCATTCACATCTGTTTCTCAGGTATTTCAGTCTAACTCTGGCCTTCATTCTGGTGCCGGTCCTCATAACGACCACCATTTCGATGCACTGGTATCGGCTCGAGTCGGGACGGAAAGGCACTCCTTCTCCAACCAAATGGCAATGGACTCGAAGACTGCTTTTATCGTTAGTTTTCGGTTCAATTCCGCGACACCTGAAGGCACTGATGACTGGTCTGGAGTTCAGACGCCTGTCCAGAGAATCCGATACGAAAGCCGCGCAGAAGTCGTACTACCGGTTCATTCACGAGACGACCGACGCGTCGTATTTGCAACTCTTCGAGTCACTCATGGAGTCGGCGCCACAGCTCGTCCTCCAGATCTATGTACTGCTTAAGAGCCATACGTTCGACGACTACCACTGCATCGGTAGGTCTACTCCGGCGCTCAATAATCAATAATTCAATTAATTAATTAATATGTTATCCAAAGTTGTGGCGCAAATAGTCTTCAGATTGGGATCACTCTCGTGGTCACTGGTGTCGTACGATCGGGCACTTCGGCTCT
>JAQIXC010002076.1:0-11967 GCA_034697605.1 Metabelba pulverosa
AGAAAAATTACTAAATATATTTGTAATAAATTAAAATTGTATAATTTAGAATATACTGATAGATTAAGCTATTTAAACACTGTCTATTGATTTTATTCATATGCAATAATTAATCTAGTTAAAAATTGTTTTTATATGCGCCAATTTTAATTTGTCTTAACATATTCTAATCTAAGTTATATATTTTGAACCTAATTGGGATAATTTCTATCAATAATTAGGCATTGTGATTTAGTCAATATCTTGTTGCTTACTTTGAGTAACACTACTATTTTGGCAAAATTAAATTATTGCATAGTTTCGAAAACTGTCAAAAAGCGAATGGAATTTGATTCGAGTGAAACACGGAATGCAAATCTGAATTCGGAGTTCGAAGACCGGAATCTCAGAGCAAAAACACTGCTTTCGTATCGAATAGTCGAGTGAACTGTGTCCAAGTCGACCATGCTAGTTAGCCGAACTAGTGAACAAACTTGACCACGGCACATTTTGATTACATAAGAACTGATCAGTAGTTAATTTAAAAATGAAAATGTTACAAAATTATTTAACTACAAACGAAGTTTTCAGATAGCAACGCACTATTTAGTGCAATAGACAAGTTGCTAAATGTGCTGAAAGTATTTAAAATAATAATAATTTTTATTCCATAAAAATTAACAACTTTGTTTTAAATAAACTAATCTCTACATTAACATGTAAGCTCGTATTCACTCGACTATCCATTTCCGCACTTAAGGTATAGTATGACTACTTTTTCAGTCAGACTGTTATTCAAACTTTTTTTTGAGTCTATTACGTAAAGTTTATAACACAGTTATATTAAATAAAATGCTATTTAATGCATGTTTGTTTTGTTCTACCTCAGTACGGATTGTATAAATAATATTCAAATGATTTTAACGAAATTCATGAGTAATTATTTATATAGTTTTGATAAATATTTGAAATATTAATATGTTTTAAAATAATATATTACTAATTTATCATTATTAAAAATGGAATGTATAATTTATAACTATAAAATCAAAATATCGCAGATTTTTATTTGTTTTGTTTCTTATAAGTTTAAAATACATTATATTGAGTAAATTCACAAATTATACTTGAAGTACTTTTTAACCGTGTTTAAAATTATTTTAAACTTTTATTCAATTATATTATGAATTTTTGCGTTGTCTTAATAAACTATAAACATGCTTATATTTTTGTATTTGATTTATTGCATTTGTGCTTTACGTAAATTAATTTAATATTAATTTACTTCTATGCTTCTAAATACGCTAATCTATACCATTTACTCATGTATAAATAATTTTGATTGGTAGGTTAGTAATAAATACAATTGCAATGATTTAAATATTTATATCTATTGTTTTAAACTGTAATTAGAAAAAAATGTGAATATTATTATTGTGTAATAAAAAAAATATAATTAAAAAAAATAACGAATAAATGATAAGTTATTTAACTTTCACACAATATAATAAACTATTTATTAGCAATATTGTCATTTTATTAGAAGTTGGCTAAAATAGAAATACTAATTGTATTATTGAACAGCGATTTTAATATAAGTTATTATTTATCCCCAATTATTTAAAATGCAATTATTATTTGTATTAATAATATTTGGCTGCATTTGCAACCATTATATGAGTGTCGATGATAAGTCCATTTGTACAGTAATTAACCCGAAAGTAGCGCACGAAGGCATCCGCGGCCTATACCGCAATTGGGAGCGAAGAGTAGAGACGCGGGAACTGTACGACGAACTCTATTTGTATACTCATCGCAACGAATGGGCGCTACGACTCGACATCTCCGCTGATAATCGAAACGCGGAAATCGAATTCGAACGACGGCTCGAATCTCTGAATCCAAACATTTGGATGATTTTTGCCGTAAGAATGCGCTACAGAGAAAGTGATAGCCGTTCGCATCGACATCGGCATCGATGTCTCGTAAATATATTTTAAATTGTTCTGTTAATAAATTAATTTATAAATTATGGCAAATGGTCTAAGAGTATTAACATGGTTTAGTAGTATTTACACTATTTCATGTTTTTAAATACAAAATATCGCGTTTAGACGTTAATATCTTAATTTAACCAATGTTACCTATTGAGACGCAAGAATATATTTTTACTTGTTATTACAACTTTCAAAAAGCTTATAATTGCGCGTAACAAAGTCTCGGGTCTCGATGGGTAACATTGCGAAAATTACACATATATATTTTTAAACATAATTTTCTACTAAATTTTCTAATATAAATTTACAAACAAATCTATACTATTCTACTCCATTCTCCTGTAAAATCTGCATCGATTGGTAAAGAGTTTATTGAAATATCTCATTTTATTTAAGTTCGAAATTTCTGAATAAATTTGTAGAATGCGCAAGGTTATTTATAGTCATAAGAATAAAATCTATATAAACCGTTATTAAATTAGTAAACTAAATTAGTCATTGTGTTTTAATGACAACATATTAATTAAATTGCAAGTGATGAAAATGAAGTTACTATTTAATTTTGTTTGTTCAGAATTTACCCACGCAACTTTGGACCACAGCAATTTTAAATATGCTATATACTTTAAACATTTTACAATTTAACTAATTTGATACTTAAAAATTTAATAATATGCTATAAAACTGAATAATAATAATGTAGTTCTAAATAAATTGTAATTAACGTAATTATTAGCGAAACACTAAATTTAGAATACAAATCCATTAATTTCTATTTAAAATATAAACATTTGATCATTAAAAAATACGCATATTCAAAATTGCTATGGCTTATAGTTAAGTGGATAGATTGTGACTAAATTTAGTTAATGTTTTTCAAAATCATTTAAACAGTTTTCGAGAAAATCAGGTCTAAGTGATCGTGCCATTTTCTGGAAAGTGTATATTAATTGTTAGAATTAATAAATCGAATAAAATAGATTGTATTTATATTCCGTTAAAATACCAATAAAATGTATAAATTATTAAATTATTTATTATATAATTGATTAATAGGTTTCGACAAACAATTTGCGAGTCGTAACGCATTGCTGTTGTGAGTACAGCAAAGAGAGCGATAACGACGGCCAGTCGTGGACCGACTATAACACCCAATTCGACGCCTATAATGAAATCATATTTAATCCGCTGCCGAGAGCCGACGCACACCATTCGGACACTTATCTGCTTGTATTGAATCGACGCAATCGGAACATACGGTTCTACTCGACGGCCAAACGGCACATATATCGAGCGCCAGAATGCGGTCAATGCGTTGTTCCGAAGTTCTTATCCCAAATCGACGCCAAACTCAAAATTATTGCGATAACCGATTACGACGTTAACGGCAAAGCCGGCCATCTATTGCTGTTCGACGTGAAGGGACGGCCCGAGTACTGCATCACTAGCGCCGGCAGCGATCTCTCCGATCGGGTAATGAGTTCTAACGACTTGTTTTCGAATATATTTTATTGAAACGAATGCGCGATTTGTAGTGCAAACTAAAGCTGCCAGATAGTTTTTAGTCAAAAATGGATATTTTTGATAATTTTACATTTTAAACTGGACAAAAATGGACATTTATAAATTTTAAAATGGACAAAAAACTGGACATATATTTATTATACAGATATTAATTATAGGTGCATATTATGTATATTTTAATTAAATCTAACAGAGTTTAGACGTTTTTCATTCGTTTTAACGTGATTTAAGTTCAATTCAGTTTATTTTCAATGATTTTTAATACATATTTCGGCTGTAATCAAATCCTGACTCTTTTAACTCCTAATAGCAACTTATATTCGTCGCAAATGACTAAAAATTATTTCCATAAAATCCCTGCCAATAGGAACTGAGAAAACTGTTTTAATAACTGATAATATATTTTTAAAATTATTATTTTAAATATTTGAAAATAATTCACATAAATATTTGTTATAATATAAAAACCGATTTAAAAAGTTTTGTTTATATCTTATTGTAATTTAATAATGTATGCTTTGTAATATCATTTTTTAGTTGGCTTCTACTATCAAACTGCATATGGTAGAGATTATACATAGTATACTAAAAGTAGCTTGGTTGCCTATATACAACAAACGCCAACGGTTGAAATTTTGATAAATCCATGAAACAATGTTAAGATGTTCAAAATATTTAAATATTGTACAGTATTTGTTATACTATTATGCGGAAATATCAAAACTGGACACTCAATTGTCCATTTTTGACTTTAAACTGGACAGTGGTTTTGTCATGCTAAAAATGGACAATCCAGTCCAAAACTGGACATCTGGCAGCTTTAGTGCAAACCCGAAAACCTGCAAATGTTGGCCAAACACTGCGAGCCGGGCGAACAAACCGGAGACCATAGGCTACTAATCGTAATCCTCACAATCATCGGTACAATCGTTGTACTAATCGCCGGAATTTGGTTTTATTTTCGTAAATTCCGATATTCTGGTAGTGAATACGCGTTCGAACTAATAATCGGAATATATATTGATTTCAATTACTGTTTGCCATTAGAGTCGATGCGACAAATGCCTCGATTGGAAGGCAATCAGATTTGGAGCGTATTTTACAGCAAATAAATGCAATTTAATTATTCATTTTAAAATTTAAACGAGATATAACAATTTATATAAAATATTTCATTTTCTTAACAATAAATTTATATTAAAACATATTTTCGACGATATTTTTATTTATCTAATATAAAAATTGCCATGATGTTTTATACGAATCACAAATATCTAACTAAATCAATTGCTAGTTTTTCGAAAGTTTCGCATAATTGACGAAATGTATGGAAGACAAACCGATACTGTTTTAACATATATTTTCATCTGTAAAACGTACAATTATATGTGTCTAAAAAGTGGCACCGACGTCACTGTACCATGCAAATATGTATTAATTTTGTGCATAAAAAGTGGCGCCGGTGCCACGGTGTGTTCAGTTATTCTTATAATTAATAAACAGTTAGTTTTAATAGAAAATTGTATTGTATAAATGTAAGAGTTTGAATCTATGCAACTACAAATTCTTGTAAAATTAGTATTGGATTTATCTTCCAGACAAATCGTCAATTGCAGAAAACGAGAATTTACAATGTAACTTTTGTTTACTAACAATTAACGTAAATTTGTTTGCAATATTTACGTAAAACTGTGCTTGATAGATATTTAAACAAAATACATTGTGCGTCACTTGTTTATTATTAATTTGCATTTAAATATTTCAATAAAAATTTAAATGGTATTTTTAGATATACGGTGTACTTTGTATTTTAGATGTCATTAAGAATATTTTTGACAAATAAAGGAATTTTAATTTCGTAACTAATTATCACGATTGTTTTTTAAAGAAATTTTTAACATAAATTAATATGGTTAATTTTAAAGTTCATTCGGTTTATTGTGTTAATTCTATAATATGAGCAAATATTTTAACACAGAATAAACATAATACTGTACAATATTTTAACAAAATACATTAAATATAAATATAATACTACACATTAATATATTACTATGTTATAATATTAGAAATATAATATAAATTAAGAGTATTATATTACTGTACTGCCAATCGCGTTTCGGTTTTATTCCATAGTATGATTTTAACGTTACCAAAATTTATATTTACATTACAAAAAAATTAATAAATTTATAAATGTATTCTTTATATTGCTAATATTAATATCAATATAGCTACCAGGGTCATTGTTCCGGTTCAGTGATTGCGCACAAATGGATACTAACGGCCGCTCATTGTTTGGATAACGAGTATAGTTATATTTCATATATTAATATTATAATTATAAACTGCATAAGTCAATTTAACACAATTAATACGCTTGATATTTTATACGGCGTCACTATATAAAGTTATGACTGTGTAAATATTTAATTTAAACTTAATTTTAAAATTTCATATTAATAATATTCAAATATTAACCTTTTGCAAATTTTCCATTTATACCTGAATTAGAGAAGCGACATTAGAGTTTTTACAAATTGATTATTCTCAGTCGGACAATTTTATCTTATATGTCAAGTTAAAACCATTTTTCTTCTATGAATCAAAATAACAAAATTAACTGAAAAATTCAAATTATATTAACAATAATATTATAACATTATATAAAATTAAGTAGATTCATGTATTCATATTAATATTTATATAAGAATCATTTCAAATTTTATTGCATCTATTATTTTTATAAACAATATTTATATATCAGATTTTGTTATTAAAATAAATATACTACTTAGTTTTATAACAAATTAAATTTATTATTAGTTGAATAATTTGACAAAATTATCCGACTAAGAATAGTCAATGTGTAAAAGCTCCAATATCACTTCTTTGATCAGAAAATGAAAACAAAAATGGATAATTTACAGTTAGCAGTTAACAGTAAGCTAGCACTAATATGTGAAACGCCTTACAACATGAGATTTATCTTAAATTAACGATCAAGATTAATTAAATTAATTTTTTAGAAAATTAGCGGCGTATGAGTTGTTATCTTAATGCTGTTAACGGTTAAATTTTCACTTGCTATTAGGTTAAACTTGTATATTTCTAATTGCAATAACTATAAACAATTTACAATTTAATTGAGCGATAAGTTTGTCATTATTTTAAACTTCTCTAATAATTTATTTGAAACTATATAACATAATAATTGACGAATTAAAAATATTTCAACATGTCATTTTGGATATTATATATGAAACATTAATTAAAGTATATAAACGAGTTGTCATAGGAATTTGTCCCACGTTGCAATCGCGATTTATCATGCTTATTGAATAGAGAACATGGAGATGAACAACATTTGTATGAGAGTAAAGTTTGTAGGGCATATAGTTTACCCGCTAGAGGGCTCCAAAGTATGGAATATCAAAGTCGTAATACATGAAATATATACATGAATTCCTACTAAATCAACCATGCTGTTTACGAATATGATATCTGATTTGGGGTGTCTCATCAAACAAAATAGTTGCACTTGAAAAAGTACATAAAACAACTATAATTGTGCTATAACTTGAAAACGAATTAAGCTAAGGCATTTTAACCTTAACCATTCGACTCAGGATGTTTCTTCCAGTTTGAAAACGTGTAAAATTTTAATTTTTAATTTTTTAACAAAAATAACGTACTAAAATTAAAATTAATAAGTCAAAAATTAAAGAATAAAATTATACACATTTTTAAACTTGAAAAAGCATCCTGAGTCGAATGGTGAAGGTTAAAATGCCCTAGCTTAATTCGTTTTTAAGTTATAGCACAATTATAGTTGTTTTATGTACTTTTTTAAGTGCAACTATTTTGTTTGATAAGACACCTCAAATTTAATATCATATTCGTAATCAGCATGGTCGATTTAGTAGGAATTCATGTATATATGTCATGTATTACGACTTTGATATTCCATACTTTGGAGCCCTCTAGCGGGTTAACTATATGCCCTGCAAACTTTACACTCATACAAATGTTGTTTATCTTCATGTTCTCTATTAAATAAGAATGATAACTCGCGGGTGCAACGTGGGACAAATTCCTATGACAACTCGTTTATATACTTTTACTCAAAATTGCAAATTAACTGGATAATATAAAGATAATCTAATATACTCTATTGTTTATTACTACTGTTTAACAAACTAATCGCTCAATTAAGTGCAAATTTACATGGCACTTTCTATGCCAACTTGTTGACATATTTACAACTTTTAAGTTTTGGCGCACTATATATTAAATCAATTACCCTATAATTTTTATTTATGTAAAAAATATCAATTTAAAATTTGTAACATTTTACATTAATATTAGTTTATTAATTTTGTTTATAAATAAAGTTATTGCGACGTATACTTCGGCAATGAGTACAGCGCCGGAACGCCGATTCGCTCGAAACGACTGATTCGACACCCGAAGTATCGGAAAGCCGTCGACGACAACGACATAGGACTCATCGAACTCAAACGGAGCGTCGATTACGAGCGAATCGGTGACGCGTTTTGCGCGACGAATGGCATTTGTTTGCCGCCGAACCAAACCCGACCGTCGAAGTGGGAACTGGCGTTCGGCAGCGGTTGGGGTAAACGCGGCGCTCATTCGTATAATCGGCTCAAAATCGCGCACTGGACTACACGGGGACAGTACAAACACTCCGCCCGGGTTTACTTGTACCAATACAACGATAGCGCACGATCATGCGGGGTTGGTTTAAGCAAGTTTGTTTTTTTTTTATTGAAAAGTGCATTCCATCAAGCATATATTCTCTAACAATCACTCAAATTACATCACGATTTTCGAGTTCTCATAATAAATAAATCATAACTCAAAAACTATGCAATTTAGAAAAAATAATAAACTATGTATTTTTTTAAAATTCGGTTTATAATCAAACTAGCATGGTTAATTTTACAAATAGCTTGTGGTAACTTTTCATTTTTGTTTCAATTAACGAAATGTAAACTTAATGTGTGTAAACAAATACGTAATATGCATTGTTAAAACGACTCAGTTAATTCTTTATTCTCCTGATACATTTTAAATAGCATTTATAATTTGCAGTTACTATTTATAATAGTAGTTTTATGAATTCATTTGTATACACATTTAACAATTCATATTACGTCATTTATTCTACACATATTAAAGTTAGTCAATCGAAATTTAAAATAAAGTAAGTATTGTTTTTATACTGAATAAATCAATTTGTTCGCAAAATAGGGCGACTCGGGCGGGCCGTATTGGCAGTACCATATGGGCCGAGCCGTACAAATCGCTGTTCACGTAAGCAGTACTGGTGTACACGAAGACAATTGCGGCTCCAGTTCTCTAATTGGCGTTTCTGTCGCTTATCATATCGATTGGATACTTGCAGTTATTAAATAGATTTATAATTTGTTTTAGATAAATACGTTTGCTATATTAAACTAATTTGACATATTATTGTAAAACTCCAAATTATTCATGTATACTATTTTTGTTGATTTCGTATTTCGTGAGAATTTGTTGCTCATGTATACTAACTAAACATTTTGATGTTGTTAAATTTCGCGCTTGCTAAAACTACCTTAGACTGAACTTTAATTCTTTTTTGTTAAAGATTAATAATTTGTTCCTCGATACCCTTTAAACACCTTATTAATAAAATTTACACATTATTAAAAAATAGCGACGGAGCTAATATTGACATAAATAGTCGCGATTGTGGCAGACTTGCGAAAAAACATGCTGCATGGTAATACTAACAAACACAAACAACTAAATATTAATAATAGGTGTGTATAATAAATAAAAGTGTAACAATTTGAAACAATTTGTAAAAATTTGTAAAACTTTTGATTTATTCAACAGCATAAAACAAAACATATTTAACTAATTACACTGCTTATTTTTCACTTTAATAATAGGTCTAAATACATAAGCAAACAGTTTCAAATTCAATTAAATTATAAATCAAATAAAATAAATATTTTTTAAAATTTAAAAATTTTGTGAATTAAGTGGAAAATATATTAAAATTTAATTCAAAAGCATAATCACTCTTTCGCTTCGATCGCATCGATGGCCTATCACTCGCTTTGGCCAACAGTAGGCTTCAAAACAAATACAATAAACCAAAAATCGAATTAATTTATGATAAAATTTTGATTGATTAGAAAATTATGCAAATTAAAAATCAAATTCCGTATAAATGTGAAGTGCAATCTTGACCATCAGCTGCCGAAGCTGGTCCCGACCGCACGACACGTAGCGTTTTGTCCCAATAAACAGTACAATACTTAACACAAACAGCACTATATTTACATATTAACACTTTATTTCAAACTTAAATAGGCATTACATGCGAGTGGTTACAGTGAGTTGCAGTAATTAATTAAATAAACAATAACTGAGTTATGTTCCCGAACAGAGCTCCTTTAGCCCGGTCTCGGCGGCCGCGGCGTAGCCTACGGCTCCCCTCTCGTAGGTCTGTTCGTTACAAACACCAGAACACAACTAACTCTCTCATTCAGAACCTCGTCTTTTATATACTCGATCTGTCCGTCAGTCATAACTGCTGACTCGAACCTCGACTCATCCTGGGCTCAAGGCCTTCTGCTCTGCCCAGGTAGTCGCCTTCACGTCAGGGATGCATGTACCGTCATCCTTGCACATGACATAAATAATATACAAAATACAATGTTTTAAATATCCAACGCATGCTTGAAAAATAATTTAACGCGTACAATGTTAAATTTGATACCTTAAAAACAATCTTTCTGGCTATTAATTAATAATTGAGTAAATAATTTCAAAGACGAACAATAGCTCAGAAGTTAATAATGGCACTAAAATACCTAAGCATGACACATTTTAATTAAATAAGCTCTGATAAGATAATTAAACACATTTGCATGCTGATTTTAAAAACAAAATTTTAAATATATTATTAGATTCTTGATCGTATTAATAACTAAAAATTTCATAAATACAAGTTAAAATCTTGATTATATATTATTAGGTAAAATAATGTATATGTTAGTATGTATAAATAAATATTAAATCGCTTAAATTAATTTATATAAACATTTTGTATATAATTTTTACTGATTATTTTAGCTTACTTTATAACATAAAACATTTTACTGCAATTTTCTCAATAAGTATTTATGAAAAAATACATTTTTATTCTTTTCTAATGAATTCAAAGTCGTCTCAAATTCGGGCAATTTTTTCACTGATTGCGCACTAATAGTCCATTTCGTCGATTGAGCCAACACTTCGGCACAGGTAGGTCTGCGACGCCAAACGTGATCAGTCATTGTGATAATCAGCTCTTCAAGCGTTTGGTAATTTACTTTCAAATGATATTTTAAATTTAAACTTGTTTCTGTGCTAAATAGTGTAAAAAACAGTCGAATATTTAATTATTTATATTTCAATAAATTATTTAATAAAATACTAACGAATTGATGTCGAAATCAAACAATTCCTGAGCGATAATACCCAGACTATAGACATCCACTTTCGGTCCATATTCCGAACCACTATTTACTTCCGGCGCAACATATTTTCGAGTTCCCAACCCTCGGGTATGACTCATATATTCCCTGTTCTCGTCGTGAGTTATAGCTAATCAAAAGTCGCATAACTTGAGTGACATTTTTGCGGAAATTAAGACATTTCTGGGTTTGAGGTCTCGATGTATGACCGGAGGCGACGATTCGTGTAAATACTGAACGCATTGCAAGAGTTCGACCATAAGTGCACTCGAAGTGAAGTATTCCGTTCGAGACATCGGTTCCGATCCGTTGCGTCCGAATGCCGCGGCTTTCGACTCAATCGCTGTTTTCAAGTCTCCGAAACATAACTCCATTTGAATGTAAAGACAATTGCTTTCAATCCAAGAGGTCTTGTATTGCACCACATATTCGGAATTTAGTTTTGATATCAATTCAATTTCTATTAACATATATTTCTTATCGCCATATGACGTCTAATTTTTTAAAATAATGAAAGACATTATAATAATTATAATTTAGAATAAATTTTAATATACTTGCTAAATTAATTTTTTGATTGCGAATAATTGATGATCAAAATGACGCTGAACTGTAACTACCTCGCTGAAACCACCCGATCCTAACTTACATAAAAAATGAAAATTTTGCATGATAACATTCTCAATTTTTGCGATAAGTGTATCATTTGATCGTACATGCTCATTTATTTTGTTAACAAATAAACTTTCTTTTTTGTTTAAATAAATTATGTGAAATGTATTTTTTAACTCATTTGCATACAATTCATATATATTATTATAATTTAATTTTTTCATGCTATCACAATCTAAGTAACCTAAAATCCCGCCGATAAGCCGAATCCGTGTATAAGCCGAATGGACTAAAATTGAGTAATTTTCTAAAAAATATTT
>JAQIXC010002077.1:0-11966 GCA_034697605.1 Metabelba pulverosa
AAGCGACGGACCGGCTATTCGACTGATGACAACACATCACGAATTACAGTGCAGTGAGTGAACACAACTCCAGTTCATTCCTCTTATTCACTATTTCACTAATTGCTTAGTCATTACTTAACCAATTTTATCATTGCAACTGTTTTTAGGTAAATAATTATATTGCTACTTCTAGTTTAAACAAAAATTTTAATCTTGCTTAAATTATTTTATTAAACACAGAAATTTAACAAGTAATATTTAATGAGAGTTGGTATAAACAGAGTTCAGTGCCATCTGTGGCCTATTTATCGGAAACATGTGTTAAATGCAGTAAAACATGTAATTCAAGATTTTTACGATCACTTCAGCTCTCGTCGAGTCATCACTGAATTTAATGATTTAGTCAACACTTTAGCCGACATTAGTAGCGGTAATGACGGGTCAGTCGGAGACCGACACCGAATCGATTGAAACGAATGCTTTGGAAAGCGTACGAAGCGTTGGGAAAAGGAGTGAAAAGAAATCGCATTTGCAGTTCGCGTGCGCTTACAGGCACTGCAATGCCGTCTTCAAGCGCTCCGATAGGCTTCGGCGCCACGAGAGACAACACTCGGGAGAGGTTTGCAGTCGTCTGTCCGTTGTTTCGGTTTTGTAATTAATGTCATTTCCGCCGATATAGCGGCCATTCGTGTGTCAACTGAACGGCTGTTTGCGTTCGTTTACGTGTAAGTCGTATCTGAATAAACACCAGAAAAGACCGCATAAACCGACGGACACTGAGAGCGAAGAACAACCGAAGAAGTGTCCGAAAGAATACGTTTGCAGTGAATGCGAGAAGAGATTCAAAACTCGATTTCAATTAAAAATTCATTGTTTCCAACATTTCGGAGAAAAGCCATTCGGTTGCGACAAATGTGAGAAACGATTCGCCATTAGATCCAAACTGAAGAGTCATCTGAAGACACACGAAGGCTATCCCTGTGGCCGAGACGGGTGCGACTACTCGGCCTCGAAATGGAGTGAATTGCGAAGACATGTCGCGGTTGAGCATAAAGTTTGCCACAAATGCGAAGTTTGCGACAAAATGTTTAGCAATTCATATAACTTGGGTTTACATAAGCAAACCATTCACGAGAAGGTCGGCTCCGTATGCGGCGAATGCGGCAAAACCTACTCCAAGAAGTCGAATCTCAGGACTCACATCCGCTCCCAACACCTGAAGCAGCAGTTCCAGTGCACCCAAGAAGGCTGTGATAAGGCCTTCCTCTACAAGAAGTCTCTGAACAAACATTTGGAAAACCACTCAAAACCCGAAACCAATGTTTGTGTTATTTTCGGATTTAATTCGAGTTTTGAAATGAGTTTTAATTGAATTTTTAATTTCAGGAAAACAATCGAAAGAAAGTCTTCCGAAGAAAGTCGAGTAAAGCCTCGAAACTGACGGGAATTGAGTTGAATTCGACTGAAATAAAGCAATTAATGGATTCGGACTATCAGTTTAGAGTCGAGTGTTTGGCTAATGAGACGGAAATTAATTTATAGGAAATAAGTGAAGAAATTAATGAATTTTTTAATTTTCAATATTCTATTTAAATTAAAGAAAAGAAATGTATTAACAAAACTGTTTAGATATTTAGTAGAAATATGAATAAATGAATTCAATTGAAATAAAAAATAATTGGATTAAGATTTAGTGGAAAATAAGTATTTTCTGAAAATGATTGCAATAATTGCATTCAAAAAAATGGTCGAAATAAAGGCAATGCCTGTAATGGCGAACCAGTCGGCGTCGGCTTTGCCTTCTCTGTCCACATAAATAGCTGTCGAGAGCGCGAAAACGAAACCCGAAATTGCAATAAATGCGAAAAAAGCGGTCTTTAATTGGCGCCAAAACGCGGTATAATTTAATTTCGACTCTTCTTCGTTGACATAGAAGCGAATAAAAGCGACCGAAACGGTGACTATAAGAGTGGTGTATAGCGCGACCAAAACCGCCGGCCAGTACTTGTGTTCAATGAGAAGCCCAGTGCACGGGTGAGGGATCTTCGCGATGAACGCCGTCGAGCAGATCGAACAGAAGGCGAAGTACGCGAAACAACAGTAGTCTCGAGGCGTCATCAGCGGTGATATGAGAAGAGATGACATCGGAGAAGCGGTATTGAATGTTGACTTAAACTCCTGAGTCTTACTTAGATTCGGCGTTAGCCGTGATATCTGACGGCCGACCGGAAATGCCCACCAATGGCCGTTCTTCAAGTCATGGATTGCGAACTCGTGAACGTTGATAGACTCGTGGCTGAGACCAGTGCTGAGACGGAATCGCTCCATCTCTTTGAGCATCTCTTTGCTGTAAACCATTAGATGAGAGGAATAGAGGCTAGACTTGTCGATTCTGAGCGCATTCTCGGCCAACATCTTCCGGCTCAGACTTAGCTGCACTACTATCCTCTTAATGGAGTCAAATACTTCGACGAGAAGTAAAGTCTCTCTTTTCGCTAAACAGTTCTTTAGATTCTCATTGAAAGTGATTTGAATGAAGTATTTGAATCGAAATGTTTTTGAATTGCATTTATTGTAAACGATTCCATACTTTTCCGGAACTGTTTTCGACTCTTTCGGACGTTTGACGTAAATATAGATTATTACTATCAGAAACACTACAGTTGCGCCGAGAACTACCCCACTTTGCAGCATTCTAATACAATGCTAATACAATTCTAATTACAAATATTTCAATTAAAAACTTAACACAAATTATATTTTCAACAAATATATTGATTATATTCTCAACGGTATTTGAGTTTTAAAATTAAATCCAGTTATTAACCAAACTTCTTAATGCACTATTATAGTATAATATAATATTTCTTCATTCTATTTGTATGCTTTAAAGTTTAACACGTTCTAACTATTAATATATTGAGTTAAATATGCTTGCATTCTAGTGAAAACGCGCGCTTCGAGTACTGTATACTGCATGCTTCACTCTTCATAAAATTTCCAAAAAAAATTGAATGCGTTATTAATGTAAAATAAGCTAGATGAATATTCAATTTTAAACACAGTCCAAAAATTGTGCAAAAATAATGTTCAAGATTAAACAAAAAGTGGCCATCAGAGTGGCCATTTGAAATCCTTTGGTATACTGTATTATTTAATTTTCTTGCTAATTAAATCTATGCTATTTACTTTTAATGCTATAACACAATTTAAAATAATATATAATTAAATGTATATTTATAATGGCAATAAACTTAATACAGTAATAGATATTATAGGATTTATATATAATGTAAATATAACTTGTTAACTGCTACTTTTTGAATTTCTAATGTTTAAATATAAATTATAATTAATTTTAAAATATTTGATCTAAATTGGCAATAGTTTAAATTTATTTTACAATTAAATCAAATTAAATTTGTTTTATAAAGCCATTCGAAATATGAAATGCTTATAAAAATCTTATCAAACCAGTTATGAAAAAAATTTGGGTTTTTCTTTTCTAATGTGAGCATTATAACTAATTGTTTAAACTTGTTTATTTGAAACTGAAAGTGGACTAATTAAAAAAGAGATTTTTAAGAATTGCATTCAATCAATGAAAACAATCAAGGCAATATTAACGCATAGAATGCTTAAAATGTCAAAAAATACAAAAACGTTTTTAAATATAAGCTGAAAATATGATTAATAATTGTTTGATTATGAATGTGATTATGAATTGTGTTTCGATTATAACAATTCGTTTAAATGGGAAATAGTCTCAACTCTCGACTAACAAACCCAACAAATTAGACGCAGAGAACAGGAAAAATAGCTGTAATTCTCGAAATAGCGATAAAAACATTTCTTTCCTATACGTCAAACACTTTTGTTGTCAAACCAATGAATTTTTTTATTTCATTTACACTAACACTCGTTTATACAATATATAATTTGTAATATTGATAATTTATACTTTATTTTAGATAATTGTAACGTTTAAAATCAGACAGCATATTTTATAGTGATTGAGTTTTGCAGTGATTAAAAAAATACATACGGTGTAAAATATTTACAAAATCTGTTACTAATAATATCAATATTAAATTTTATAAGATTATCAAGATTCAACTTTAACTATAGAATATCATTTAATGCGCGAATGGAATAGATTTGGGAATTATATGTCAAATAATAGCGATTAGAGATTAGATCAAATTCGCTTGTTTTCTGGTTTCTCTCATTTCCCATTAATGTAGTAAATTTTCTGTCAATTTATCTAAAATTAACTTAATGTTTAACGTATATTTAATAAATACATAACATGTTTTATAAATTTTACACAGCTTTGTAAATATCAATAGCACTTCCAAATCACTCATACACTTAGGACTAATAGATTTTCGAATTTTTATCAAAAATGGAATTTTATCGTTCGGTATATTAAAGCATTTTATAACTATAAGGAATTCAATTATAGTTTTGTTAAATTGATTAATTTGATTTGTTAATACTTCATTCTATTAAATCAATCTTACCTTGCATAATTAATTTCTTGATTTGCATAAATCTACATATTACCGTAATCACGCATAAGTATCAATAAACTTTGAAAATATATCAAATTTTTATTTGAATATATTAAAATAATTTGTTCGTTGTTTTCAGTCAAAGGCTAAACATATATTAATTTATATAAAATTAGAGATAATGTCATAAATTGTAGTAATAATTAAATGACTAGTTGTTAAACCGTTGATCGCATTGACACTTAAGTCGATGTGTTATTAGCGGTGCGTTTGACGACTAACGCGTATTCGCAATCGTTTTGCACATAATGTTCTGTTTGACACTTATTTGCTTTAGTCTTATCTGTCGTCTTATTCGAGTCATCCGAGTCCGGGTGCACGACATTGGCGTACTGGTGCTCGAAAGAGTCGGACCCAAGACTTTCATTGCTATTCTTGGTGTCGCTTCGTATTCGCGAGTAATGGTTTGCACTGTCACTATAGGCCAGGGCTGGCGTGAAATTATTTTTATCGCTTTTAGAATCAATAATCGAGACCCGAGCGTAGGCCAGGCCATCGGTGTCGAGTTTCTCAGGTGCCGTGGTTTGCGTGGGGGATGACACAGAACTGGTATTACCCGAACTACTAGTGCTCGACCGCTTGGACACAACACGAGTCTTATGTTTTGGATGCACTGGGTTTTGGGCGTTTCCGCTGAACATCATCTTTAGGACTGATGTCAACCGATTGACAGTTTGGTTGACCGGCGGAGGACTCGGACAGAACGGCGTTTTGCTGTTTGCTTCCATTTTCGGACTACTTGTGCGAGAAGTTGGTTCTCCCGGTTCGTCGTATAAGATCTCGTCATTAAATGGTTTAAAAGTTTGAGAAAATTCCGAATTATTTGCCGCAGAAGTCAGACCTAAGATCTCCTCTCGAGAGGCAAACACCGGTTCTTCTGAATCGGAAGTCTTCGAGTCTTTGCTCTTTCGCGGCGGTTTCGATATGGGAGGGGAGGGCTTGGGGTTCGGGTCAGTCGACGCGATGATTGAGTTAGACGTGACTCGAGTTAGTGATTGTTTTGGGATTATTTGTGGACTCTTCGGCGGTTGGATTGAGTACCGTTTGGTCGACTCTGGGATCTTAGTTGAGGGCAGTAGTGATGAATTGGTGGCAAAATAATTCGATTTCGAAGAATAACTCGACGAAAGTGGGGGTGAAGTCGAAGGAAGTGGAGGTGAAGTCGAAGGAAGGGAAGGCTTGCTTTCGACGCTCGAAGACGACTGGTTTGGCGTGAAATACAAGTCTTTAGTCATGACTTTTCTTGTGATAGGATTGGCGGCAATTGCGGCGACACTACTGGTCTGGTCGTCGTTCAAAATGCGCGAAGTCTTCAAACTATTGACATGTGTGGCCACCGACTGGAAGATAAAGTTACCGTCTTTTGTGACGAACGAGAAGAGGCCTTCACCTGAAGCACACTTACGGCCGGCTTCGAGTGAAAAGCCGTCTTTCGTACAGCCGTAGCGCCGAATGTGCCGATACGGCCAAATGAAGAGCACTTTCCCGTCGTCTGCCAGAGATATGTTGACTGAAGTGACGATTAGAGTGTAGTTCGAATCGAAAGCACTTCTGAGTCCACACCGAACCGACGTTTCCGAGTCTATCAGTTTGACTCTAAGCACACAATTGCAAACATTTTCTCAGTTTTGTCACAAACGCTAGAAATGCATGACTTTTGCAAAGAATATATGAGTTTTCTATACCTATAGACATCGGGTGAGTCGACCGAAGAATACAAAAGATTCTCTTCATTCTGAGCGTCACTTAAACTGTTTATAGTATTGTTTGAATTGAAATGATTTGCATTGGAATCGAGAGACAAGTTGACGGTTTGCGGCATAACTGCGCTTTGGCTTTGATTAGCGAACGCAACCGTTTGCAGGCATTGCAGCCATTCTGTCATCTCTTGGAAAGTGTCGGCGGAGAACAGGTATGCGTTCTCTTTGGTTCGTATCTATTGTCACACAACATAGTCTAAGAAATTTGAACTACAAATTGTGCCAAACATAAGCATAATGTACAGTATATTCTGCCATTTAATGCATTTCTATTTATAAAAATAATTCGGTTTATAACTGAAATTTCAATTAAATAAATGCAATGAATAAATTGGTTAAAGAATGCGAAAGACACCGAATGGGGCTCTTTGTGATTGCATTCAACTGTTGGATTGAAATGAGAAAACAAACAATAGTTTTAATTATAGAGTAAACAAAGTGCAGCCGAAGTAGCAATTAGTGGCCAGAAGTGAGTGCATGAGATGTTGTGCCGAGTGAGAGGAAAACTAATTTGCATTCACGTCGTGTCTAATCGTGAGTGAAATTTCCCATCAAATAGACTCGACTAGAGTTGACATAAATGCTGCTCTCATTATAAAAACCAGTACAGGAAATGGTACTGTAGTAGCTTGCTAACTTTATCAAATGATAATTTTTTTGTGTAAAGGTTTTGACATTCAGTGACATTCCGTTCTCACTATTAAAAAAGGTTTTTATTTTCGAATATATTATTACTCAATGAAAACCATAACTTATTTTCTAATAAAAACTTTTTTGACAATACTGTGAGAAACGGGTAATTAATGAATCGTTGCATCAAATAGTTATTAAGAGATTAAAAGACTCTATGTTTTGCTCGCTTTCGGTTCGAAAACAAATTTGGCTCAACTTTTTCCAACACTCTTTTCAGTCGAAACTTCATTATTGCAAAACTTTCGACTAGTTTTGAAATATTAACTGATTATGAATGCTCTGTAATCGCAACTAAACTTTCTTTTTGATTGAGAGCACAACAGAATTAATTATTGAATGCCTTTAAAATCAAGAACATGTTCGACAACATTACAGTATTGATCTGTCAGTCCTTTTAAGGCTGTTTTCGCTCAATTCATATCATAGAACAGGTGTACAAATAGTGAGACTAATGCTATCGAAACCGAATTTTTCAAATACTTTACAAACACTTTGGCCTTACATTCAAATGAAGCAAAAAAAAAGTCATAAAATTGTTTGCCATAAGAAAGCATTTTTAAAAATAATTTTTAAAAACTGAATACTTAAAAGTATAACTTATATAGATAGAATGCTTACTTCGAAAACATTGGCCTGTTGCTTTTGGGGTGTAGGCGCTACTTTGAGACAGTCGGTCAGTGCTATTATTCGGTGACAATTGTGTTGCTTTAAGTACTGTTCCTCACTGTCGAACACTTCGAGGCGATGGATGCCCTGTCGAGAGCTCCGGTACAATACGTAATACCTTTTGTTCCACGATTTCTGACAGTGACCCGGAACACAAAATTGTTACATTGGAATTTTTGCATAAAATATACTATTTATTCAAATAACAATATGCTAAATAGCTGAACAATGAATGATAAAAGTGTATCACAAAAGTAGACCAATATTTAGTGGCCTAACTATCGAGTGATAAAGTTAATTGTGTGAATTGTACAGTGTACAGTAGTTGAAAAGTTTGAAAATTTCATCTAAAAACTCGCATAACTTGTATTATATGGAAGAAATTGTTTTGTACTTTAGTTATAAAAGAAAGAGAAAGGGGAGAGAGAGAGAGAGAGAGAGAGAGAGAGAGAGAGAGAGAGAGAGAGTCAGAAAACATTTAATTTGTAAAATTTAACAAACATTAAATAAGTTTAGCAATAACTAACTAAATTTATTAGTAATTGAATGAAAAAGTTAGCAATTTTTGGTGAATAGCCGAAACGAAAATACGATTTTGGTTTTAAAATCTCATTTCGTGTTGAGTTAATAAAACTTTCTCAACAAATTGAAGTTGTACCTTATAGCTTAGCCATGTTTAATAGACAAAAATAGCTTACTTAAAGCTAACTTAAATGTTGGCGAATTAATTGGTATAATAATTGGTTAATACCTTTTGCTTGAGAAAGCCTTGCGGCTGAACGTAGAGACTTCCGCACTTTACTGGCTCTTCAACTTCCATATCAATACATTCATTCAATTATTCGCTTCGATTCGATCCACTCTATAATTAACACTAAATATAAATTTAAAATCAATTAAAACTAAATACTTAATAATAATAATGATTGTTATTATAGCGACAATTATTAAATGCGTTCGAAAGTAGTGAATGTTATTATAGAGCAATGTATACACCGTTTGAAACACAAACGCAAAACGAGTTTATCTGCAATATTATTGAATTAACTGCAATAAAGTTTTTTTTTGTTTAGTTCCACTAATTATATTGTAGTTTGAGGTCAGATATCGATAAAATTTGGTTTAAATAAATTGTTTTGAGAGATAAGAGACTAATTCAGTAAAGTTTACAAATACTCGCCGACAGAGAAAAGTTTTAGCGAAAGTAGAGAAACATTTACTTACCTTTCGGTTCGCCGTTTGTTCGCTTCAGTCGAATGAGCAGAACATATGAGACTCACAATTACATCAATATTTGATCGTATTTTGCACTAAAACTTTGGGAGTATTACGCGAAAGACATCCACTTTTTCACATTTAAGGCTAAACTAGTTTTGTTGCAAATGATAAGAACAGAGCGTTTGGTTCGAATGCAATCGCAATGACTGAGCGGATGCTCTAATGCGTTATACGCTCTTCGCTTAGACTCGGATCCGAAATCCGAATGAATACACGAATACATGCATTCATTTCGATTGAAAACATTATTTAAATTAATTCTTATTTAATAGTTTAAACAATATGGACAATGACTTTTGATTAATGTTTACGGCATTATGAATACCGAGTCGTTCTCAAGTACTGTCTTTAAGTCAAACTTTTCGTTTGCTCTCCTCTACACTCCTCTACATTAAGAGCACTACAGTATATCTCAAATCTCATAATAGAGTCACTATTTTATGATTGCATTGCTATGAATGCGTTGAATGCATTGCACAACAACTATAATACTGTAGTTATAATAAATGTATTCGAAATGTATTTCAACTTTAAAGGAGTCGTTGCTATGGTTTAGCGATTCAGACGAAAGATTGTGATATAACCGCATAACTCTATAACTCTATTATGTTTAAATTTAATACAATAGCCAGCATACTATGCCTCTATGCCTGTTGCATGCAGGTGCGCACTTGCTATATTAGGCGATTAGTTTTGTTATTATTTTTATGCTTGTAACTTTGTCAAACTATTTTAACAATTTTATTTGAATATTTTAATTAGATATTTTTAAAATGTAAAACTTTAAAATTAAATTTGAAATGTTTAAACTTAATAGAATACTGTAGTTTACTGCACTGTAATTTAGTGCAAGTTTTATATGAAAAACAGTTTAGTCAGACTATTACCATTTAAATACATTTAAAAAGCTATACAGCACTGTAACATGTTGCAAATAGTTTTGGTATGATTACCAAACCTTAGTTAAACCAAGTGGGATTAGATGATAGATAGATTTTAAATATTTTAATTTCTTTTACCCTAGAATTATTACAATGATTTATTGTTTTTTAAAGTAACCTATGGCTAATTTACTGCAATGGTACATTTTGAATGCTTTTCATTCTAAACAAAATTATCTAAAAATATCTATGCTTAATTTAGAATTAATTTCAATTTATAAAAGTCTTCACTACTGTAGTAAACTATTGTGAAAAAGCCTCGAAGGCGGCCAACAATTTGAGATAGTAAGCAAAGTAATAAGTACCTTTCAAATTCTAGACTTATGCATAAAAATTTTAAAATTTTAAAAAACTTTGCATTTTACACGATGAATTTACATTAAATCAAAATTTTACTTAGTTTAATTTAATTAGGACATAAATACTGTACTTCATTTAAACATTAATGAATATCTAGATACATTTATTGTTAACAGAATTTTATAATGTTAACAATTTAATGTTTGAACTAAATGTGATAATATAAAATAGAAAAAACTAAATTAATTACTTAATTTTAAATTTAGTTAATAATTACTCCGACTACTTGCTAAACTCTGTTTTTAGTAAAATATTAAGATTAAATAAAATTGAATCGAAAGATAACGACAAGATTTGCTAAGAGAGAGGTCGGACTTATCTGATAGAAACAAACATTTCGTGATAATTATTATTTTTAAAACAATTATATTTACAATAATTTTGAATAAGAAGCAAGAATTTTGTAATACGAATCGCTTTTCTTATGCAAAAATAAATTTAAAATGTTGAAATGGTTTTTATTAATTTTTAATTTAAGTTTAATTATAAGCAATTGTAACTCAAAATGTATCGATAATTATAGCGAAAACGACTTATTTGTGGCCGAAAAACAACAAATTGAGTTCAATGTGAGCACACATTTGATTGGAAAAACTTTCGATCACTTTTGGGTAATTGATTCGCATTTAATTTAATTGACGATAATTTTCTAATTACATTATAAAAATTTGAATGACTTCTAACTGCATATAATTTTAATTTTAGGAAAGCACTGGATTCTGGTATTCAATGTAATCGTTTAGTTTAAGCAATTTGTAAAAACTTGGATCTCCTTAAGCCCTCCCGACCCGCACGACAACGCATCCGACTATATGTTGAGTGAAGACATGGACCAAAACATCGCTCTAATCGGGTCTCTGCCTCACAATGGGGTCAAACAAATCCGAATCCATTTTCTGCTGAAATTAATTTCCGCGGAAAAGCATTTAAACCAAATTGAGTACAATTTTACTCTTTTGGATCACCTCTTGGTTCGGCTCAACCAGTTTGGACTGAAGCCCGGCTTTGAAATAATGGGTAATCCGTCGAACGCTTTCACGGACTTCGAGAACAGGACTCAAGTGTTCGAATGGAAGGATTTGGTGAAAGAACTGGCCATTCATTTCATCGATTTGTTTGGAATTGATTTCGTGAAGGAATGGCAGTTCGAGGCTTGGAATGAGCCGTCGATTGAGTTTCGGAACCACTTCTCCGACGGCATTAAAGTGACGCCAAAGGGATATCTAAACTATTTTGACGCCTCGTCTCTCGCTCTCATCGAAGCCAATCGGGGTTTGGTGTTCGGAGGGCCGGGAGACCACTGGCCAGCGGACACCAAATCGGGTCCTTTTGTTATCGATTTATTAAATCATTACAGAAATGGTACGAATTATTTGAGTGGAAAGAAGAGCGACATTCGGCTCGACTTCATATCGTTGCACGAGAAGGGAAAGAGAGGCCAATCGGCTTATATCGACGTCTTGGAGCACAAGGCGCTCACAGACATACAGACACTCTTTCCGACTTTGAAGTCGATTCCATTTGTCGAGAATGAAGGCGACCCTGAAGTTAGAGATTAGATTACCTCGCTTCAATTTAGGTTTAATACTTATTGATTAAAAACTAAGCAGGCTGGTTGGAACCTGAACCGCACCTGGAGAGCTGATAATAGATACGCGGCTACAATGGTTCAGGTGTTGGCGCGACGTATACACAATTATAACTATACGAAC
>JAQIXC010002078.1:0-11957 GCA_034697605.1 Metabelba pulverosa
CAATAACTCATTTAATAACCGATTGTTTTCGGCCTTTAGTTCTTCGATGTTATCACTGCTTACCGTCGAAGACATTCCGCAAAATATCTAAAATCAATTGAAATCTAACTAAACACTAAATCAAATCAATAATCAAATTATGAAAGTGTTTACAAAAATCATAAACAAATGAAGTGTTTGTTGTCATCACTATTGACAACACTTTTGAATTTTGAACAAAAAATATGTTATTTATTCACAAATAACGACAAAACAATTGATTATAATTCTGTGAAATAATTTTATAAAATATTAAAATGTAGTTTTATTTTAGCAAATTATGACAGTTATTAATATATATTATAATAACGATAAAAATAAACAAGCACAAAAGCGATTCGTTTCGATAAATTATTTTATTGCAAAATCAAAATTATATCACAATTTATAAACAAAACAAAAACCGAGTCTTTGAACTCATTTTTCGTGAATTCTTTGGTGTTTTTTCAAATTGCCGCTATGTTTGCACCGGTACTCACAGCCGGGCCAATGGCACCTATAGGTCGGGAATCAAATAAACAGAAAAATTAGACATTCAAGTTAAAATAAATCATGTTAAAACTACGCACCGGTACTGCTTATCCTCGCTATGTGTGCGCATATGACTGCGACAGTTCTGGCGCAATTTGAACCGCTGCTCACATCCGGGCCATTCGCACCGGAAGGGACGCTCATCGGAGTGGGCGAGCTTTCGGTGCACTGATAGACCACATTTTCGGCGTGTCTTATACGCACATCCGGGCCAATCGCACCGGACATACGTATCGCTGTGAATGAGCGAATGTATTCGCAACGCGATTGGAGTCCGGAATTGGCGCCGACAGCCGTCGACCGGACACTCGTAGCGGACGTCCGACTCGACGTGTGTGGCCGAGTGGCCCTTCAGATTGCCTTTCGTCGCGAATCGTTTGCCGCACCCGTCGACCGGACAGCCGAATCGCATCGCACTCGGCGTGTGCAGCAGTTTGTGGTTTCGGAGCGCGTGCGCCGCTTTGGTGCGGAACGCGCAGCCGACGTGATCGCACGCGAACGGGTAGTTATCTGAGTGCCGGCGCTCGTGAACCCGAAGACTCGACTTAGAGTAGGCCACGTGATCGCAGCCGGGAAACGAGCACTCGACCCGACCGCGCCTTTCGTGCGTTGCGCGCACATGAATGCGCAGATTGAGGTCACACCCGAACCATCGCTCACACCCGTCGCGACTGCACTTATACGGCCGGACGCCGTTATGCCGATTTAAATGGCCGATGATTGCCGAACCGAGCTTATGCCGGAACCGACACTCAGGCAGATCGCACACGAACTCGCGTTGAACCAGATGTCTCCTGAAGTGAACGAGTAGGTCATTGTGCGTTGGAAACGCTTCGCTGCAGTGGCTGAGCGGACAGTCGAATGTCGAGTGGATCGGATGTGCAGTCGATCGGTGCGATGCGACGCTATCGGCGCTGTCGAACGTCTGTCCGCATCCATAAACAGGACATTTGTGCAACTCTTCGCCTGTATTCGAGTGATTCAGATCTGATTTCGCGTTCAGTTCACTCAAGCGAACGGTTTTCGATCTCTTGATTGACGTCTTCGGCGTAGTCTCAGCTATTGGCGCGACTCTGGCGTCGGATTCGCTAAACCTTAGTTGGATTTGACTGATCGGCAATAAACAGTGCATTTTGTGAACGTCTCTCATATGACTGCGAAATGTGGTCTCATTTGCGAGCAATTGAGTGCAGCCGACGAGCGGACACCTTATCACTGGCGTCGGCGTCGTCTTCGGTGTCGGCGGTATCGGCGCTGTCGTCAGCTTCGGTGTCGGCGCTGTCGTCGGCTTCGAGTCGTTAAGGATTTTATGCACTTCATACAAATGCCTTTGCATTGAGACCACGAATTTAAACGCATAGTTGCAGCCGAGCACCGGACACCTAACCCCCCGGGTCTGGCTGGGCGTACAGGTGCTCAACTCCGTTTGGCCATTCGCTGAACTAATCGGCCAAGCGGTCGCATCGTTCACACCTTTACTCGGGTTTCTGGTCGGCGCCAGAGATATATCGATTTTATGAACGCATTTCATGTGCTTTTTAAAGCTATCGGTGCTCTCAAACCACTGTCCCATACATTCACTGTTCGGACACCTCATGAGTATATCATTCGTAGTCTTATTGACGGTATTTGCGATCGAAACCACATTCGAGTGTTTATTATTAGGTTCGTTGACAGCACCGGCCGCTCGACTACTCGGGTGTTCCGACTTGACGTGTATTTGAAGTAACTCTTGGCTAACAAACAGTTTATTACAACTATTTTGCGGACATTTTAATACTTTTATTTGACTTTTGTTCCATAAAGTGGTCACAAATTCCGAGTTTCGTTCAGTCGATTCAATCGATTGTTTGCTTTGATATTGAAATAAGTTTTCACTCGTTTTCGGCAAAACTCGTAAAACAATTGGAGTTTTCGCTGCATTCGTGTCGACAGCACCGGTCGGTCGACTACTCGAGTGATCGGATTTCATGTGCTTTTGGAGTAACTCTTCGCTTATAAACACTTTATTACAACTATTTTCCAAACATTTTAAACCAATTATTCTTTGATTCGCCGATAGATTCGAAACTAATTTCTCGTTTTGTTTATTCGTTTCAATCAATAGACTTTTGATTTGAGTTTGATTTGAGTTTTCACTCGTTTTCGGCAAAACTCGTAAAACAATTGGACTTTTCGTTGCGATTGGAAGTGAAGTCGAAATCAATTTATTAAATGTTTTCTTAGTATTAGTGTTCAGATCAACAATCGGTTCACTCGTCTGTCCGTCAGTTGTGTTCTCGCCGTCAATGAGAGGACAGGTATTCGTCGACACAATTGGTTCGCATTCTTCACATTCGGCACTCAATCTCTCATTTGTTTCGTTATTTTCTTTAATTGTTTTATCGATTTTTGTGTGAAAATAGTTTTCCTTTTCTTTCATAACATTCTTGTATTTGATGTCCAAATCGCGAAATAATTGTAAGTCTTTTGAACACAAATTAGTCGCCAATTGATTGAAATGAATATCAAATTGTGTTTTCATTTCAATCAAAACATTCAAACATTTATTCGCAAACAATAACTCATTTAACAACCGATTGTTTTCGGCTATCAATTCATCCAAACTATCGCTGACTATAGTCGTAGCCATTGTTCGGTCAAATCATAAACAATAATAAATTTAATTCAACACAAAATTAACAATTAATTAGACATTAATTAAAAGTAAATGTTTAAAAACTTTTGACACAAACTTTGCACAAAAACTAAACCAAAATAATAAACAACTCATGTGTTGTCATAGCGACGGATGTTTACAAACATTTATTTCAATACAGAATACGTTTACACATGTCTTGCGATTATTTACCGAAAAACACAATTAAAATATGAATTTTGCGATGAATTTAAATAAATTGCAAATCTATTTCACGACTCGAATACCCGTTATCTTCAGACATGAGTACAAATCGGCCATCAATTCAAATACGCGAACAGTGTTTACGATCGGAAGAGACGAAACGCAAACTCATTCATACAATTCGGCGCAAAATCAGCGCAAACTTCACGACCGACGCGAACCGCGCGAACTGCTGACCGCGTGGACTAAATCGGGCCATAACTGGCAGCAGACGCGCTGTCTGGCCAAAGGCAAGGACAAGGCGGCGAAGGATAAGAAGAAGGGCGCGAAGCCGAAGGTCATGCTCAGCGACGCCGAGATGAACGAAGTGATACCGATCGGCGAACTGCGCGTTGAGTTGAATGCAGTCGTCGACCGCTTTCGGTCCGATTTGATCGCTAACGTCAACGTCCGGAGTAATCCGCAAGCGATCGAAAAGTCTGTATTTAATTGCAAATATATTTAATAAAATTTTTTTAATTTGCTATTACGTTAATCGCTAATAGTTTTCATATTTTAAACATTATTTTTATTTGAATTCGTATCAGATAAGCATGATACTTTTGAGCACATACTGTTTAATTTTTTATTTGTGTTGAAATAAATATATATTAAATTAAGCTTTTTATTAGCAACATTAGTTAGATTAAGCATGATAAGTTGCAATTAAATAATTATTTGTATAAATTTATTTATGCATTATATTAATTATTATTTAATTTATTAATTATTAAGTAATAATAGAAAATATTGAACTAATTTCTCAATTGTTTTGCACCGAACGGCGCAGTCTATCGGTGGAAGTGAACGGTCATAAGCATCCACTCAACCAACTCGTGGCGATCGCGCGGAAGAGCCCGCAGCTGGTTGTGCTGAACATGGCGTCGATGCCGGACGCGATCAAGCCGGTGCTGGCCGCGATCGCCGACTCGGGCATGAACCTGTCGCCGCAGCAGGAGGGCACCGTCATCTACTTGCCGATTCCGAAGGTGACGCGCGAGCACCGCGAGGGCCTGGCGGCGAACGCGCGCGCGCTCTGCCAGACCGCCAAACAGCAGCTGAAGGACATCCAGTCGTCGTTCACGGGCTATGTGCGCAAACAGAAGAAGGCGAACGTTTCCGAAGAACTCATTTTCGAAGTGAACGAAAACCTCCGCTTCCTCATCGACGCGAAGGCACACGAATTGGACGCGATTCTCGACGCGAAGCTCAAGGAATTGCTGAATTAGTGATTAGTTTTTAGTTGAAATTTATTCGTGCTATTTTCTGGTTTTTAAATAAACGATTGAAAACTATTAGTGAATTATTTTTTAAATAGATTTTGGGTAACAGTATTATCGGTAATAGAATGTATAAATTATTTGATCTAAAGTTAGTGTTAAAATGCAATCGATTAGCACTTCAATTGGCAATAATTACTAGCATACATACTTTTGATAAACATGATACTTTTTTCGGTATAATAGTTATTAGAGTATTTTTTTAAGTAATATTATAAATTAATTTATAAATTACTGATCATTAATTAGATTATTCGACAAGTTGTAATTAAAAAACAAAATATCTTAGCTAGATTAATATAGTATTTTTAAAAATATAATGTATTTTGTTATTATTTAGCTTTAATTGGCCTATTTTTAACTATACAAAAGAGTGACATTAAATACACATTGTATTTTGTATGATAAACTTGAAGTTATAAAGGTTAACCGCTATAAAAAAATTTTTCATAGTAAACTAACACTACCCTCACCTAAATTATCAATAGTTTAGAAAATAACAAGTAACATTGTAGAATATTTATACTTTATGTAAATTAAGGAAAAATAACTATTTTTGCGTCAATGAGCTTGGTAATGTAAAATTAATATTTCAATACTCAAAAATTAATTACAAAATTTATGTGAATTAATTAACTATTTTTGTAAACATTAAACAAATCTCACAGAATTATTATCAAAATATGTAATGATAAAAAAATTTATTTTATTAATTTAGTGCCGGTATTAATTTAACAATCAAGTTTAAATTAACGCTAATTTAAGATAATTTGTTAATAAACAAATTGGTTCACAAACAACATATATAATGTTTGAATCGAATTGTTTTTTACTAAATACTACAGCTGGATGTTACTAACTTTGACATTGACAAAATTCCATTCACAAATTCCAACATGATATAGAAACAGTGTACCTATATAAAAGAGAAAATAAAAATAAGTCATTCAGAATTAAAAAATAATTTTTGTTGTGATGTTAACTAAAATATTTGCTTTTTTACTGTCAATCGCTGGTAATGTTATTAAAACTTTATTTATTAATGCATAAAAAATACATTACAAGCTAAAAACTTTTAAACCAAAATAAACATAAAAATTTTAAAGTATGCGGCGCTCGAGACCCGTTCCCCAATCGCACCGATACGGACTTTCACCAAGATTGCGTGAAGGCGACCAACTACTACCGGGGTCTACATCACGCGCCGGCGCTAATCCTCGACCAAGAGGTATGTCGTAAATAAAAAATAAAATGATAAAAATTACTTTTGCATAAAAGAAACGCGCTAGATAAATTCTAATATTTGCTAAAAACATATCTAGCAAGAATTCAAAGTATAATTGTTGCTGATGTGCATGATTAAATATAAAAGTAAGAATAAAGATTGTAAGATATTCTTATTGTTATATCTAGCAAGCTTTTTTTACATACAAAACTAATTTAAGTTCTTCATATTATTTGCATTAACAAATTAAAAAATATAACATGTGCATTAAAATTAATTAGACTGTGGACTACGCAATATCGCGGTGCCAACTGATCTCTCAGTCGGCGAGTTTGAGCCACGGCCACGCCGGCCTCAATAAGACGTACGGCGAGAACCTGTACTGGGCCGGCAGCTCCGAGGAGGAGTATAGTCCCTGTGCGGAAGCGGTTAAATTCTGGTACCGCTATAACTTAATTAATTAATTCATCATGCGCAATTATATGTAATTAGCAATTACGTATTTCCATAAATATCAGGTACGACGAGATAAGGAATTACAACTTTTCCAAACCCGGCTTTAGTCACACAACCGGCCATTTCACCCAGTTGGTCTGGAAGTCGACGACCTTGTTTGGCTGCGCGCGGTGTGGCGGCGAAGGCCCGCAATGGTACGAGACGTATATCGGGTGCAACTATAGGCCACCCGGGAATGTAAATAGTCCTGCATATTTTGAAGCTAACGTTTTGCCTAAATAACATGCTAGTTATTTAAATTGATTTTTTCATCTCATAATATTCTAACAACTTTGTCTCGCCAGTGTCAGTAAATCACAATAATCTTAATAAACTGAATTAGTGTGATATGTAACCAGGCTAGTTTTGTAAAATAACAGTTGTGATATTAATTTAAATTAATAAACAATTAAAACATTTATTTAATACATTAATAATGCTAATTTATGTTTTTTATTTAGTATAAATTTGTAAATTATTTTTAACTATGGTTTGATAGTACCTATACAGTATTATAAATTAAATAACAATGTATTTAAGAAGCGTTATTAAAATCATTTATTTATATTACCTTATAACTTTAAACTATCAAAGTAATTTATATTTTGTCATTAAAAAAATATTTCCATACTACTTTAATAAATGTAAATTAAAAATTGTCTTTGGAACATTTTAAAATATTACATTAAGTTTATTTACATAACTAAAACCATTGTAATAATAAATACTTTAAAAATGACATAATTTATATTTGAAATAATTATTTGATCAGAAACCCTATTCTTTTAAATTTTATTATAATAATTTATTTAGCACAACATAAACCTAATTGATAACAACATTTACAAATTAATTATTTTAAAATATTATTAATGAAAACATATATTTTCTTAAATAATCCATAAGTGTTAATAAATTCTGCGTAATTTTAATGCTATTTAGTTTAATTGTTGTATAATAAATATAAAATAAATATATAAATTATTGTTTAATAATTGGAAAAATTTATAACTATTATAAAAATTAAGATCAAAATGTTATAAATAATAAATGAATATTAATTTAAATAAGTTAATTTAAATAAAAAGAAATTAAATATGCTTTACAGATTTTTATTAAGCTATGAATAAAACAAGGCTATACTTTTTTGTTAATAAACCTTATCATTACAAGCAAATACAGATTAATTTAACACATTTATTATTAGAAATCAAGTTATAATTTATTCAGCAAATAAATTGTTTAATAAATTACACTAAAAACTAATTGCGACTTGCGACAAAATAGTTGTTCTTGACATCTACACTTATACTTATAAAATTTTATTCATAAAACAAACTCTGTGTACAAAATCTGCCTTTACAAAATAAATATTAAAAGCAATTGTTCAAGTTTAAATCTCCTATGAAGTTAATAAAAATTCTTGCTATTTTGTTGCTAACCGCAGGTAAGGTTGATTTTTATAAACTACAGTATTTAGTTATATATGCATAAATAAATCAACTACCGTATATAACATTGATTCAAAAAGCAAATAAACAAGAAACTATTTTTAAAATTGCAAGTATGCCGAGCTCGACCACCATTTCCCGACCTGACCGACGATGAATTCCTGGATGACTGCGTCAACCAAACCAATTACTACCGGGCCCTACACCACGCACCGGCACTAACACTCAATCAAACGGTATTATAAAAACAAACTTGCTAATTGCTGTATGAGTTAAAACTAGGCTGAAAAATGCGTACATTTTTCGAAAATAAATTAATACTGGATAAATTCGTACCAAACAGATAGTGACCTACGCGATGTCACGGTGTAATATCACCTCGCAGTATGAGGGTTTGAGCCACGGGCACACGGGCCTGGATTCGATGTACGGCGAAAATTTGTTCTGGGGTGGAAACTCGGTAGAAGACTATTATACCTGCGCTGACGCGGTTGACTACTGGTGCAATGCAGTTTTGAACATATTTTACCATGCTTAAAAATGTCAATAAGAAATATTCGTGTTTAATTTATGCACTTTGTAGGTACGCCGAGATGCAAAACTACGACTATTCGAATCCCGGCTTCTCATCGGCGACCGGCCATTTCACCCAGTTGGTTTGGGTGTCGTCGAGCACATTCGGCTGCGCCCGGTGCGGTGGTTTAGGCTCTCAGTGGTGGGAGACGTATATCGGGTGCAACTATAAACCGCCCGGAAATATAGTTAACCCTGGCTATTTTGAAGATAATGTTCTACCCATATAATTAATTGAATGTAACATGGTTATGATGTTTACTGCAACTAATTAAAATAACAGAAGTTTAATTCTTATCAAACGTTATTTTGTGCTATAAATTATTACCAATAAATGTAATAAATTGTTTAATTTTAACTTAAAATTGCATATGTTTATTTATAAAGTATATAGATTGAGTATAAGTTTATTTATAATGTTTTAAAATTATTAAAAATATTATTAAATAAATATTAAGTTTTAAATGTTTACAAATACTAATTATACAAATGTTAGGTATAAAACTAACTTACATAACGTTACTTGTTGAACTTTGCATAACAATTTGAAAAATAATTTATTATAAAATAGCATGATATAATTTGATATATTTTTTAAACAATAAATTATGAAATAAGCATTGTATTTAAATGTTCAAATTAAGTTTGCGCTGTAAATAATTGTAATAAAACGGATTTTTATTATCTTTTAATGAGAGCACAATTGACTCGATTTCGGGCCACTCTATGACCGCTTTCGCATCGACAGCCCACTCATGCGATTTCGCCAACACCGACGCACAGGTAGCTCTGCGATACCACTGCGGCCACAGAGTCATTGATAGTATTATTTTCTCAGCCGACGTGTGATAATTTGCCATGCTCGAATTGAAATTCAGGTTTGTTTGCGAACTATTAATATATAATTTAAGCATAAGTATTAATATCTGATCGAAATATAATATAAAACAATGTTATAGTTAAACAAAAACTAACGAATCGATTGAAATGTCGAACAATTCCTCCGCTATTCGGCCCAAACTATAGACATCGGCTTTCGTGTCATAAGTAGTGCCACTAATCACTTCCGGCGCCACATATTTCAAAGTACCCAACCCTTGCGTTAGGGTTATGCCACTCCTGTCCTGAGTAGTGGCTAACCCAAAGTCGCATAACTTGAGTGACATTTGCTGTGAAATCAAGACATTCGTTGGTTTGAGGTCTCGATGTATGACCGGAGGCGACGATTCGTGTAAATACTGAACGCATTGCAAGAGTTCGACCATAAGTGCACTCGAAGTGAAGTATTCCGTTCGAGACATCGGTTCCGATCCGTTGCGTCCGAATGCCGCGGCTTTCGACTCAATCGCTGTTCGAAAGTCTCCGAAACATAACTCCATTTGAATGTAAAGACAATTCTTTTTAATCCAAGAGTTCTTGTAATTCACGACATATTTGCACTTTATTTTCGATAACAATTCCACTTCTTTTAGCATGTATTTCCGATCCTTTCCTAACATATCTAAAATTTAAAAAGATAATAATAATAAAACATACAGATATATAATAAATAATTATTTGTACTTAATAAATTTATTTTCTTAATTGCAGAATATTCTTGATCAAATTGATTCTTAGCTTTAAACACGGTGCCAAAACCTCCCGTGCCAATCACACGCCAACCAATTAGCTGAACTTGTGATGTTAGATTTTCATTAATTAAGCTAGGTGATACTATTTGTACGCAGCTATCCACAGTATCATAATTTAAAACTTGCAAGTTTATTTCAATTGTTTGATACGTTTCCTTAAACATGTTAGCACACAATTCAAATATATTATTAAATTGTGACTTGCTAATGCCAAGTCCACTGAGCAAATAAAGCGAGTCGCCTGAGCCGGCACATCCATGTTTTAATTTTAATTGATACAATTGATCAAACTTTAACTTGCTACTAATTTTTCTCAAATCACTTCGAGACGAATGTTTGTTAAATTTACAAAAATATATGAATCCATCGTTAGTTAGAAAATACGTTCGACTCTTAAGCGCATTAATATCTTGTATATTATATAAGCTGATTAAAGTGGGCGTATATACCATGTCGGTGTGGCCAGGTAGCTCATTCAGCCCCAATTGGTGGCACTTATTATCGCCCCAACTATAGGCCTGACCGTCGCTCGTCAGCGCAAATGAGCTAAAGTCGGAGCAATAGATCGACGCAATCGTATGCTTTAACAGCACCTGTAGTTCGACGGGCGTTGCGATGTAGTCGGCGTCGCCCTCTCCGCACCCGCACTGTCCGCACCGGTTGTCGCCCCAGCCGTAAACACGACCCTCGGCCGACAGCGCTAGACTGTGCGCGTATCCGCACTTCACCGCAACAATTGTCTTGTCATAAAAATAGTTTATGCATGTTGGTTTCACGAATCCCAAACTTGTTGATTCGTGGCCCAGCAGACCCGACCAGTTTCTGCCGGCGCTAAACAGCAAACCGTTCGAACTGAGTGCCAACTGGCAATCGTTGCCAAAAACGAACTGGGTGATTTTTTGCCCGCATAGCTCCTTCACGAGTCGGGGCCGCGAGACGTGGTTGTAATGACCGAATCCGAGTCGTCCGCCCGTATTGTCGCCGAACGCATACACTTTGTCCGCATTTGTTACGAATAAAACACTTTTATTGCAAATAATTAAATATTTTATTTGTTTTCGTATTCTTTCCGAAATTTTTGCGCATATTTCGTAGTCATCTATTGTAGACATGTGCTTAGATATTGTTTATATTTATGAATATATAATTGCTAATGTTGAATTAATTTACTCAAATAATTAGATTATTTTAATAATAAACAATTGAATTTTTATTGTATAAAATAAATAATAATGAAAACTTAATAAAATTTAGTGAAAACTTTCAAAACGATAAAAGATATGTGCTACTACTCGACTATAATTGATAAGTATAAATGTCATTTTGTAGATATTATTAGGCTTTAAACGGTACAATAAAATTATACCTGTTATCAATTTAAGTGTATTGTTTATTGAATCACGATAAGATAAGTTATCATGTATTTTAAAGGAGTCTTCTAATTATTTACTTTAATTTAGTGTATTCTAGATGCATTATTACTATTTTTTTTATTTTTGTTCAAATATTATACCATGCATATTAATAGATCTTATTATTATTAAAATATTAACTGGTACAAGTTATAATAGTGTAAAAATGCAAATATCTAATACATAAAAATACATTATACAGTACAAAAAAAATGTACAGTATAGTATAAACAATGTATATCTCTTAAAATATTAATTACAATAAAGTGTTATATAATAATATTCATTAACTCGGCGAGGGACTTTACTGTTATCCGCAGATTCGGTTAAATTTGGTATAGAATTAAAGCTATGGTTGCCATGATAGTGATCATGGACAATTTAGCTGCGAATGGCTACACGCGCGGCCGTAATCGGTGGTCAAAGTCGGTGTTTACTG
>JAQIXC010002079.1:0-11954 GCA_034697605.1 Metabelba pulverosa
GTTATGCAATATAATATTAAAGATAATACATTTTAATAATTTTTATAAAATATTATGTTTAATTTAATTGGTTTTATCTATTTATTTGATCTAGTTATGCTGATTTTAAACTGTGCAATTTATTTAATTGCAATTGATACAATAAATGTTAAATAAAAACAATCAAAATAATGTTTCATGTTATGACTTCCAAATGGTTTATGGTTAAATTTACTCACATTAAGTATAAATTCAACGGAATTGATATATTGCTAATGAGTTTTTATAAATTGCCCAGTCTAGACATATTGTCTAGTGTCTTTTTTCTTATTTGTGTCATTTCCGATTTACAAAATTTTACAGTATGAATTTGATATTTTTTATTGTTAAAAATACAATGTGATTTATTGCAATGGAATATTATTATTAATTTATACTGTATTAGTTAGTGAATCAGTTTTTTAATACTAAAATTTTAATGATATAATAATAAAAATATTATTTTAATTCATGTATATTGAGTATTATGCTTAAATTATTATAAGTATTACCAATACTATTTTTAACTAATTTTAAAAAATTTAAATTACATGTAAATAAAATATTTTTCAAAACAACTTAATTAAATTATCCATTAATATTTTATCATTATTCACTAATCACAAACAAGCATTCAGTAATGAGTCAAAATATTTTCTAGGTTTGGTAAACAAGTCTACTAAATTAACATGAATAAATTAAAATTTCTAATGTGAATTTGGCTTGATTGCATTAGAAATTTTTATTTATTCTTGTTAATTTGCTTGATTTGTTGTGTAATTTAATTTGCTTGATGTAAATTGAGCTTGATTGCTTTATTTTTTAGATTAGCTTAAGGTAAGGGTATATTTTTCACATGAATAATTTTAATAAACATATGTTTAGTAAAAAATTTAAAAATATACATAGCAATTGATCAAATTATATAAAATACAAAAATAAAATATACTTTAAAAATTTGCATTACAAATTATCTAACATTAATTTTTTTTGATTTTATAAATTATTTCATTATAAGAAATATTTTTAAAAAATTATTTTTATTTAATTATGATATTGGCTAATTTAATGGGCAAAATAACTAAAATAATATGTATAAAGCAAAACAAGCTTGCTTATTATGGAGATAATGTAATTTTCATGAATAAAATTAGCAGTCTTTTTATTTTTAAAAATTTGTTAAATGATATTTAAATAAAGTTAGATATGAGCTAATTATTAGATTTAATGCAAAGTAATTATAATACAGTATTTATAAACTACTGTCAAAACTTATTACAACAATACTGTGTCAAAACAATTTTTAAAGGTTTATCACAATTATGATAAAATAAGTGCTTTAAATGTTCTAACATATTAAAATTTAATAAAAACATAATATATTTAGTATCAATATTTTTGAGATTTTTAAAATTATATTATTTTATATCCGAATTGCTAATATGTGATAATAGATGGCGGGACGGCTTACAGAATAAACCATGTTATTTTGTTACAAACTGCTTATAACTTACATCTAAATTATATTATTTATGAAATTCTTTATTAAAATTATATTTGATAATTTTTATTTTATTAAAATAAACGTGTTTTTATTTGTAAAAATAATATTTAAAATTTTTTAAAATGTTAATGTAAAGTTTGTACTCTACATAGATTCAAATGTTTAATTAAAAATAATTTAATTAGAAACAATATTTAATTAAATTTGAAAATAAATTTGATTATTTTAAATAGTAATTTTACAAAATATACAAAATAATTGTACATTGTAAAACAATTAATGTATAACGATATTTAAGATTTTATACAAATCTTACAGTATTTGTATGCAGAGTAAATTAGAAAATGTATTTTTACACCTAAACTTAACTAGTTTATCATTTACGCCTTCATCTTATTTCCTACCAGTTTCAATTCATAATATAACCGAGTGTACAAGCTACTTTATTAAGCAACTCTATTTTTGTCTAATTCAAACAGATGCAATTATTATCATGTGTATTTCAATAAAAGCAAATTAATTCCAAAAATAAATATTTTATTCTAACGATTCCCTCGACTCCGAACCAAATCTTACAAAATGTTGCTTGCTAATCGTTGCCCAGCAAGCAATCGCATTACGTGGGTGTCGCTCATCATTTACTCCGTCTGGAATAGCGTGCTGATATGTTTGGTTAAATTCATACAGGCTATTCCATGTAATATATTGCTGCATTTATAGCGAAATTGCGCAATACTTGTCACCCGACAACAAATCCAACATTTTTCAAGTGCACAAATATACTGTATAAAATAACTAAATAAGAAAATAAAAACAATACATCATACAATTTTTGAATAAATTTAACCAGACGCATAAATAACCAGGCATTAAATGCATCATTGTGCGCGTGTATGCCATTTGAGAATAAATAGCATGCATAAAACATTTCATCAAAAAGAAGAAATACGCAAACAGTCATATTCAACAGTTGCCGGTTTATACAGCATTCATGCGATAGTGAATTGCGAGTAAATTAGCGAATTCCAGCATGCTACATCGATTAGTAACCGGAGCAACGCGATTATCGCCGGCATAACGTGTTTTGCGGCGCGAATAGAGACTCGCGTTTACGTCAGACACCCGTTTGAGTCGTACGAATCGATGCCGTAATTAAAGCCATTAATTGACTATAACTACCAGTTTGTGCCGAAATGGTCTCAATAGCTGAACAACACCTAAACGCAAACCATTACTGTCTGCGCGCTAATAGTGCCGGCGCTTCGAGCGCTGTTTGCCTACTTAATTACATTTCCTGCTCTCTCTCTCTCTCTCTCTCTCTCTCTCTCTCTCTCTCTCTCTCTCTCTCTCTCTCGCTCTCGTGCTTTCTCTCTCTTGTATTTTCTATAACTATCTCCAAATGTCTATCTATTTAACTCATTTCCATCAATCTCACCATGTTTGTTCCGCTCAATTGTGCTTGCTAAATTATATCAAAACAAATACAGTCTAATCATATATTAGGACGAATAGCCACATAATATTTGCGCTGATGTCGCGAATCTCGAGTGTAAGCCGTAATACGAATGCATTGTTAGGTTTCCTGACCTTTAATACCCAACCGAATGCCACTTCTAATTCGGCGCCGCGTTCTCCGCATTTAATGTGATTAATTTTCAATGTTTTTTGCGATCAATATTTCGCATGCAGTTATTTATGCAACTTTTAATAACTCGGTAATGTTCTGTCATGTGACTTTCTTTTTTAGACTGTACAAAATATAGAAATGTTTACTTTAATTAAATTAATTCCGAAACAGAATTTTCGCTTCGAGCCAAGTTTTATAAACTTAATTTAGTATGCTAATATTTTTTTCAAGTTTGTTTTTAGCAAAAATTAATATACTGTACTATTTTTATAATATGTAAATATATTCTGTGTATTTAATAAATTACGCAATGTACATAGTTTTTATAAATATATAATTTAAAAGTAAGAGTATGTTGGTAGTAATTTTATATACTGTATATTTGTAATTTATTATACATTCTGTATATTTATGTATTTATTTTTGCTTATTTTAACAAGCATAAATAAAACTAAATGTCTAATTTACAAAACATTAGTTCAAAATTTATTTCTTGTGTAATTAAATTTAATTAAGTTTAAATATTAATGTTTGTACTTAGCAATGTTTGCTTATTTGATGAATTAGCGAAAAAGTTTATTTTTGCATAGTATAGAAGCTCAGTTTTTATAGCATTGTCAAATCATAAACAAAATTCCTACGTCTACACTGTCTAATTAATGTTGGCTAATTATATACTTTAACATTGAATTTGGTAAATATTTTCACCTTGCTTTTTGCCGTAAATGTGTTTTCAGTTATACTTCACAAATTCCCAATGCATTTAACTATTTGAATATAAGCATGCTAATTAGTTTTGATTAATTAGATTAATATTAAATTTATATTTGCTAATTTTCTAATGAGAGCAAACACTTTCAATGCCGTCGTAATTAACATTTCAAACAATTTTTGTATGATATTTATTTATTAACTTATCTTGTATATTGTAACTTATAACAATACCATTTTAATAGTACAATAGGTGTTATGTTTAAATCTTGAAAATTTATATTTTATAATAAATGTCAGAAATTCTAATAAATCTTGCTACAAGATTTATTTGTTTAATATCTAAATGGGAGTAGTCGGGGTTAGATAAGGGTATAAGCATAATACTGTAATTGTAGCTTGATTCAAATTGCTTTTTAAATTCTGTTAATAAATAATATATTTCAAAATTAATATAATAAGCTACAAGTTAAAAAGCTAAAAGTTAAATAATTTAAAAATAGTTTAATTATTAGGCTTCTTATCATATAATTTATTTTTAACTTGTTTAAATCATACTAAAAATTTAAGAAAAATGTTTCAAAAAACATCTAATAAAAATGTTTAGTAAACTGTGACAAAAATTGTAAACATTAATTAAACATCAATTAACATCAATAATTTCAACTAGATTATTATTCTATGATGCTTGACATAATAATAAAATGAACATTTTAATAGAATATACAGTATAAAATTTTCATCTACTTTTATTATTTAAAACTCATTTTTTAGCTTTTGAGAATTAACATTTAAAAATTAACTATTAATTAAAATACTATTTTTAACAATATCATGTAGATTTTTTTACCATAAATTTTGTTGTCTAGCACTCAGACTAATGGATATGTTTTGGTAAACGAATCCGAAATGAATATAAATTATAGAACAGATTCCGTATATACAGTGATATTTATATTCCGGACCAAAACAAATGGACACGTGTGACGAAAATACGAAAGTGGTAAAATTACGACGAAAATATTTACGCTTTTTAACCAGTTTTCCACGAATTCATGCCGTTAAACATGTTTAAACTACAAAATCTAATCATACTAACGACTTTAAAGATAGACATTAATTTTAAAAATTACATTAAAAAAATAAAATAGTAAAACAAAGATAAAATTTCTATATTGTTTTTATAATGCATAAAATTGTTCTACGATATTATATCATATATAAACGTGTCACATTACATAAAAATATCAAATTTTATAAATGTTTAATATTAGAAAATAGCTAGAACAAATCCCTCCATTCACACAGATAGAATTTTCACTCTCGTTCAATCTTGCACAGTATAAAAGCCATTTATTATACTTGTTTAAGACGGCCATTAAATATACTTTTTAATCAATTTAGAGCATCGGAGAGAGTAAACAACAATTCGTTGTGCGACATTTAATCATTAAACTTTCTTCAGTCGTTTTATACTGTGTACATTTACCCGTCGCAAACGTATTAAAAACAATTTTTGTTTGTTATTTTTCAAGTATAAGAAAAATCAACAAAAAAAACTCATCGCACAGTCCGTGGGGTTAACGGTATATACGAATAGAAAAAAAAACATTTTTTATTATTAATATTATAGACATTAAGAGTTTTATGACTTTTTTCGCTAAATTGTTTTTATATAGAACGATTTTATAGTCGACTCTAATATCCGATATTATACCAGTATAAAAACAAACACACAATTGTAACTAGCTAAAATGCAACGATAATAGCGGTCGGCTTTGCGCCGATGATCTAGAAAGATCTTAATAGATTTTTGCGCGAAGAAAATCTAAGCTCTTGTTTTTGTTTGCATTTGAACTTGTTATTCTCATTTTTAAGGTTTTATTTTTGCCGTACTGGCATGATGAAATATTTTTTTAGGAGGAAAGCTGATTTTTTTGTATGGTATAATTTATTGTGCACTGCTTTAAATAGGTCAAAAAACAAGATCGTTTTTCTCGGTTATGTGTAAAGAATTTCGTATTTTTATGATTAATGTAATTGAATTAGTTTTTATATGAATTGTTTTTTTTACTCGGGTTTTTGTTTCTAGCTTGTTGAATTGATTTTTGTTACTTGAGAGTTTAACGAGCGAAATCAAATTACCAATATTATTTTTCTAACTTATATAAGACATATTTGTTCAAGGCAAAATGTAACTTAAGATTACAGAATTTCTATCTATAAGTTAATAATTAAACTGTTCTTTATTATTAAATACTTTATACATGGTTTAATTTGTTATAAAAAATTTCTTTTTTTAGCAAAAACAAACAAGTAAAATATTCTAGTTTAAAAGTTTTACTTTATAAAATATTTACGCTAAGTAGTTTTATAAAATAAAGTAAATCTGTGCATTTATCTAAACAAATTATACAGTAATCTGAGTTTTAAAAAGCAAATATACAAAATAAAAAATATTTTTTCATGAATAAATTTTATAGCGAGTACACAGAAAAAAAATCAAACTTTTATAACGTTAGTAAAAAATTGATTATTTATTATTCCATTGAAGTATCATGGCAGAAAAATTTAATAAAAATATCAAAATAACTCAAAAATAAAATCCGAGCGTATTTACTACTTGCTACTTATATTAGATAGCTTCTCGAAAATAAAATCTATCAATCCAATATGCTTGAAGCATCAGCATAACGAAATTTATACAGTATATATTTATAAATGGAGATTCAAGTTGCCACTCGAGAATAATTTTGGAAAAACTACAGTACAGTATTAAGCCGTACAATGTAAAACGTACATGTAGAAATCTGCAGGTAGCATTTAAAGAATAGAGATGTTTAAAAATAGAATCTAAAAATGTTTACATAATATTAGCGGTGTACTGCTTTAAATGCTACATGTTAAAATAAAAAGAGTTAATTTTAAGCGCGGGTATTTAATGTCGCGACGCGAGATATAAATGCCATGATAAAATTAACTCCGACTCTGGAATATATGGATTCAAGCATTTAGAGCGCGAATGGATAGAGAATCGCATTCATTGTGTTTACAACAAAAAGAGAGAATAAAATAAAAAATACGAATAAACTACAGAATAAAAACAACTTTTATGTGAACTCCTTGAGTAATGTCAAATGAGCAGGGTTAAACGAGTGCGTTTTCCTTTCGAAAAGCTTAGGGCTTATCTTTTCCAATCTTACATTAATAATTTGTATCTAGATAAATTCTAAACTGAATTTTAAATTAATCAAATTGATTTAATAAATATAGTTCTAATAACATATGATATTAATAGACGAACTTTGTAAAATAATAATTAAGCAATTTTTATTAAATCTTATATTAATTCACATTGAGTTAATATAAAATCACATTGATTAAATATTAAAATAAAAAGATTAAATAATGACTCAATAATTAAAAACAAAATTAGCTATACAAAATTATAATAACAATATAAAATAACAGTGTTACATTTAACAGTATTAACTTTATTACAAGTGTTGCATTGTATTTTACGTAAACACTTGTGCCATGCATACTGTAAAAGAAATTGTTTCATAAGCCTGCGGTAACAAGTTTACCACCCACGAATGTGTAATCACGATGGCACTATTCACACGACTAGTATTTATTATCAAGTTCAATAAATCGTGAATATGCCTGGGCACAATACCCTTCATACACAACGCCTGGCCTAAGAGCACTCGGCGGCTAAATACTCGGGCATCACATCTCACACACACTTAGCGACTCATTCACTCCGAAACTATCGGTGCAATTGAGCGCAAAAAACAATACATTCGCTATTTGTCTCTACCAGTGCTCTGAGCGCTCGACTCAAATAAAACGGTCATTGAGTGGCGAACTGAGAGCTCGGATTGGATTTGATTTGATTTTTGCGTCGAAAACAATGCATTCATTCATTTCACCCAAACAATAGCGTTTCGAAATCAATGCACAAATTCTCCATTCGCTCATCTATTCGCCGAAACTACATTGTTATTTTTTATATTTGAACTGTGCAATCGAAATAATGAACGACCTGCCAAACGTACGTAAGTAATTTAATTTATACCCAGTTGCGAAACTTTTTCTTTTCTATACAGTTGTTTTTTCAAATTCGAAAACAAAAACACTACTTTATAGTATTTAGCCGATTTGTACGTGCGATGGGGGGGTGTGCGTGAGTGGGAAGAATGGTTCTGTGCAATAATTGAAAGTATATAGTATATTGTTTTTTGTTCGATGTAGTATTGTTCTGTGTTGTTTAATCCACAGTATAAACACGCTTTCGTGCATTCGGATGATACCGAGCCATTCGGTGCGCTACTCATCCGGTGTTATCCTACCCGTGCTATCAGTTTATCAGTTTAACGGCACCGTTAGTACAGCACAAGACAGTCGCGCGAAAAACAAGCGACGAATAAAACAAAAACAAAATAATAATAACAATTCGATTGCTTTTATTCGGTGTAAGTCTTAGGGCGAATGGCAACTGAATAACAGAAGCCCTGAGAGACGGCCAAACGGATTGAAGATAAAAGATGAGGAGAAAAAACTGCGATGTATATTTTATTCGCAATTACATGCCAGTCGAGAGTTAGCGAGAGTGTTATTGCGAAAATTCTATCAGTTATTCTGTGTACAGAATATAGTATATTAATCAATTGAGAATACGTTTTGATGTGCGCGCGCTCTCTCTCTCTCCCCTCATACACTCTCTCATACACTCTCTCATACTCTCTCACATACTCTCTCACATACTCTCTCACATATTATACTCTTTATAATACTCTCTCATTCTCTCTCACATACTCTCTCACATATTATAGTCTTTATAATACTCTCTCATACAATCTTTTCTCTCTTATACGCTCTCTCATACTCTTTCTCACAACTCCCTTATCTCTCTCATATTTTTTAAAGCTCTCTCATAGCTCTCCCATCACTCTCTCATACTATGTGTCTACGCGTGTGTCTGTACATCAGTGCCTATCGGGGGTCGAGACAGTCGACAAACAAGCAATGACTCCGTGATTATGCGTTGTGTCAAACGCATTGATCAAAACGCCGCACATATAGTTCGCCGCTCCAGTCCCTCGCGCTCTCCACTCAGGCAGTCGGTGCTCTCGCGCGCACCAAACGCCCAGACATTCCGTTTTTTAGTCGACAAACTTTTCCTCTCATCGAACAGTTCGCGTCGAACTTCATTTGAGCAAGTTTGATTTTTGCGAACTGCCTGTTTTGTTTGATTTGTGCTCGAGTATGGATTATATACACAAGAAATTGAGCGAGCTGAAAATGCGGGTCGGCTCGGCCGCGTCGACGCCCGTCCGGCCCAAGTCCCGGAGCATTGACTGCCAGACCAGTATTGAGCTGAACCTGAATGAGAGGAATGAGGAACTGGACCTCATTTCGCTGCCCTCCTGCTCCAAGTCCGAGGAGGAGGAGCAGAGCAACGCCAGCTCGAACGGCAGCACCGGCAACAGTATTACCTCGCTACTCGGCAAGCAGGTGAGCGTGCTCAATTTTATAGCATCTATAATAACTTATGATAATATTATTAATAAGTTATTATTTTAAGAGAATTTTTGTAAAAGTTATTAATGTTTTCATAAATTTATATTATTATATGTTTTTATTGCCAACTATTATCCAACGTTTGAACTGAATATTTTTATCAAGATGTTTTTGTTTTTTTATATAATTATTATACGCTTGTTATTATAAGCTTGTCTGATATAATTTTAATTTGATCAATTATCGCTTGATAACATGCAAAAACGGTATTAGGAAATAGCTTTTTTCCTGAAAATTGATTATACTATTAAAACTAGTCTTTTATGTAAATATCGTTTTTATTCTATATTTTTATTTTATTAGGAAGCTATTTAGAGCGAGCATGTTTATTTTATTGCTTATTGATTGCGAATTGGCAAAGTTCGCCGTCAGACCGTATAACATAAATACTTTATCTGCACAATCTATACAATTTTTTTTCATATTCTGTGCAATGCTCATTTTTTGCACTGACACAATAGTCGAACTCAGACATTAATAATAAGTTTGCGAATGACAATCGATGACAAGAGCGCGCCGGCAGAGCGCCCAATATGCCGGGTGCGCCCGCCCGCCCTCGCCCTGCCAATCCCCTCCAGATGACATATTTTTATACATGATAGATTCCATATACATATACGAATAGAGCGATGAGATCAATAAACTTGGCACTTTGGTCGCCTCGCGAGTCGTTCAACTCATTGACATATTCTATTTCGAATTACACAGATACTTTATTCCGCGTAAAATTTTATTCCGTGTATTCTGCGATTACACAGATACATTCTCTATGACAGTAATTAATTATGCATTGCATTTGTTAGGAAAAAACACGAATTCTCAGCTCTAAACCCGATAACAATAACCAGAAACGCATTAAAATTGAATTACTATTTAAATTTCACTCATTAATCAACGAGAATTTAGACAGTTACATTTAGCTGTTTGACGATTACGCTGTGTAGAAACGATTCTTGGCAAAAATTAAACACGAATTAAATTTATCTTTTCGAACAGAATCAATAAATATGCTCATAATTTATTAACTCTTTTAGAAAAATAATCAAGTATGAGCAATTTATCAATGTGGAAAAAACAACATTGATAGATTAACGCAGTCGATTGAGAGCGAGACTTATTTAATATTGTTGAAATTGTATAATGCTAATATTTATAAGAGCGCTTGTTATCGCGTTTGTGTTTTAAAACGCCATTAACCCCGGAATACGAACTCTCGCTGTTTTATGCAGTGTAAAATAGCGCAGAATATATACAGTGTATAAAAAGAGTCTATTGTAGAGCGTAAACAAGAATTTAATAAACTCTGCGCTTAATGTCAGACGACTTTTAGCAAGTTTATATTTTTAAAAGCGCTAATGCATATCACTCTTAAGCTCATTAATCTTTTTTTCTCTCTATATTTCTCTCTATATTTCTTCTTGTTATTCGAAACAAAACAGATTAGTTGTAAAAATGCTTCTATCAATACAAAAGCTTAAATCTGTTTTCTAGACTGTATATTTTGTTTTTAGTTTTGCTTTGTTTTGATAAAAACTTTCGCCGAATGCGATCTGTGTATTGATAAAAATAATGATTTGTGATCTTGTTTTTGCCATGTACAATTTTTATTCTTATTCTTTGCGCATAATGAAATTTATGCAAAGTTACATAGTTTGTGCAATATTTAATTTTATTAAGTAGTTTTTAAAATTGATTACTTTTTGCGATAGATTAATTTATTAAGAGCTTAGTGAATAAATTTTTAATATGATTAATTTTTGAACTTACTTTAATATTGTTTAAAATGATGTTGCTTAATTGAATATAGTAAAATGTATCTATTTTAAACCGTATTAACGGTTATATTTTACAGTATTAAGCATATTATGTTTATAGATTATCTTTCTAATTTAGTAATCAACTAATAACTTTACAAGCTATAAAAATTTTTATTTTAACTCATTAAACTAATTTATAACAAAGTAACATGATTAACTTAATTAAAAAGTTCATTTAGAATAGTAAAAATTGTTTAATCTAGGACTTTTAACTAAATGATGCACATGTGCAAATTATTTAACTTTAGACTGTTTACTTTAATTTGTTAGAACTAGAAGATGTTTACTAATTTAAAACTTACTATATTATTAAAATGTAGCAATAAAATTTTACTAATTAAAAAGTTCAATTTGCCTCAAAATTAAGCCTATTAATATTATTACTGTTCTTGAAAAATAATTAGTAAAATTCTAAAAGCTCTGTACTAAAAACATGTACATTAAAATTATTTATTAATTAATAAGCTAAATCGGCTTAAATAATTCACATCAAGAATTTTCGATTTATACATGAACAATTGCGCAAAACGTTTAATTTTATAAACAATAATTATAATGTTATAAGCAGAATTAGGCTTTTCTAGGCTCCCTAGATCTTGGTAGAAAAAACTCTAAAATATTTCACCACAAACTTTTTTAAATATAAATTTGTAATTATAACAACCCTTAATATAAGTTTAATAAAAATTAC
>JAQIXC010002080.1:0-11946 GCA_034697605.1 Metabelba pulverosa
CACAGGTAGTCATTGCACAGTCGGCTAACTGTGCGGCCGAAGTGTACGCCAAATGGCGCGACGAGAACGAGACGAGAAGAAGGAGTGGTTGGATGTGATCAGCAGTGGCTATCTGTGCGCCGAATGAGTGGGCATTAGAGCGTCGGTGATAACAGATAGGGGACACGGATTGGCCGACGAGTGCAACAACTGCTGTGATTCGATTGATTCGTATTTAACTTTTTGTCCAATTGTTTGCTATTTATCTCAAATATAAAGAAAACAAAAACAAACCGAAATTTTGCATTAATTTACAACTAATCTCTTATAGTAACTAATCTCTCAAGTAATAAATGTATTTCATATACGAATACACTGTTAGTTAATAATAATAAATCTAATTTAATCATGCTAATATTTTTAACTTCAGTGACAGCTTCAGTGAATTCAATTTAACTTATATTTTACATATTAATTTAATCTATAATTTAATGTAATTTAGTAGTTATTTCATTGATTTATGTTATTAATTTTTTATATGAATAATTATTAATTATTAATTACTATTTAATTTCTTGTTTAAATATGTAAAAATTAAAATATATTAGAAATTATTGCAGTTTTTCTCTCTGTAGTTTTATTACACAGTATATTTTGAATATTAAAAAACAAGAATTTGAGCAATCGAATTGGCGATCAAATGCATGGAGCGGATGGAGCGGCTGGTCAGCGCACATGTAGTTAAGGTACGTATAGATCAGTCAATACGTGTTGAGAATTGAATTAAAGTTTTCAACAATTTTTACTTTATATCAGTTTTATTCATATATGAGATTCTCTAAAAAATTATAATTTTATACAAAAAATTTTATTCGAGTTTATAAAAGTTATTTAGTTTTGTTAGAACAATTTAAATACTATTTTTAACCCTGCTTTTAGAAATAGTGTATTGGGAGAAATTATAGAAGATACTTTGTACATTATTGACATTTATATTATTTTGTAGTCGTTTTAGCAATGAGTGAAACAGCATATGTATGGCTTGACTACAGAATTATATAATGATTGGAATTGTATTTATAAAATCAAATATAAGATACTATTGACAAGAGTTTAAAAAAGCCATTCGACGACAAATGGCTTGAGGACTGCGTCTATCGATAGTCAGAATTGTTTATTTAAACATGTTTGTTTAAAATCGAAAACTAAAATCTTTATATAAATAAATATCACAGTTTAGTTCGCGTCCAACGCCTTGTTATCGATGCCATTCTCTTCGGGAGCGGACGGAGCTGTTGCTACCGTTTTAGTAATGTCCACCTTGCACAAATTTAAGTCTAATTAATAACTTTGCTAAAACATGTTTATAAATTGCTTTTAATTTCCTTCGAAAACAAGTAGCAAAGAATAAAAAATAAAATATGTCTTAATTGCATGAACTCAATTGAAAGTAACAAAAGTAAGAAGTAATTCGAAACTGCATTGAAAATAAAGCAAATATTAGTTTTAAATGTTTTTGTACTAAAGTATTGAATAACTTTTAATTTGAATTTGCGGTAAACAAAACAGAAACAGATATTTGATGTAAACAGTAATTAAGTGCCAATTGAGTGGTAATTACCTGCGAATTAGCGGTGCTTTTATCGGTGTAGACAACACTTCCGGACTCTTTGCGCCTATTGTTGTGTTTGAGATAATGATTATAAAACGGAAACAAAAGTGAAGTGAAAACTAAGAGAATTCCAATGAAAAACATTGAAGTCGAGGAAATCGAAGAGATAAGTGTCGGCTGTTCTAACACCCATTTGATCCGTTCGGACATTTCTTCCGACACTTTGACACTCAGCTCCTGCCAGAAGACGGGAACCACTATTTCGGGTACGTTTCGGTAGCGGAAAAGACCCGGAGCTTTGTTGATGAACACATTGATCTGGACGCGAGCGGCTGAGCCCATACTCGTGCCGGTGTTCGGCTCGACGTCCAAATAGAAGCCGTGTTTCGACGCGTTTGGCCGAAGACCGACCAGACTTTCCGAGTAGACCGGATCGGCGTTTAGGAAGTGCGGGAACGACATGACGATCGGCGCTCCGTATTTGCAACCACTCATGTCGAACACACCTGAGTTGAAACGAATCTTTCGCTGTTTCATGAAGTGGTTGGTTCGGGAGCCGATCGAGAAGATGGACGGATTTGGCGCAGTTGGCAGACGACTGGTGTAGCACGAGTTGGGCGGGTAGTCGTCGGCGTTCTTGAAGGTGTTGTCGTCGGGGGCGTACCGGTAGACAGTGACGCCCTGTTTCTGAACCTCGTGTTGGAAATTCAATTTCCATCGCCGGCAGAAGTCCGGGTGAAATAAATAGAGACTTTTGTTGATGTCTTTGATCGGCGGAAACATTTGCGCATTAGTGCTGTCTTTCAATGAATTGCATTCACTTCGGTTGCGCCAGAAGTCTAAACGGCCATTGCCTTTGAATTTGTTGATCACATTTAACTCATCCATATTGTCTTTGCCGGTGAAGACGGTGAACTGGCCCTCGTCGGTGCCGTTGCGGCCGTACAGCCACGCGAACCGCCCGTTGTTATTCGACGGGATCTTCGGGTTGAGTAGCGGCCCGAATGTGGTCAATATGTCCGGATATCCGTCGAACAGCAACTGTTTTACGCTTCGTTTGATGAAAAAGCCTTCAGTCGCCGCATCCAAGGCCAGTGTGACGACGACTCTGACGGCTGCCGGTGCGCTCTGTAGGAGACTGTATAACAGTTCGCAACACATAAATCATTTGGTCTATTGTTTGCGCAATAATAGCTAACATTAATACAGTTTAACATGAATTGTCTGATTTTCGAGTCAATTATCATGTTTACAGGCACATTCAATGACTTTTGGCAATGCCAAATTGGCATGTATTTATTTCGCAATAGAAAGTTCATTTACTTTTCAAACTTAAACTGAATGAATGTATAGTTTAAACTAAAGAGACGTTTAGTGAAGACATGGCATTACCTCAATGTTACGGCCAAAGGGCCGTTGAGTGAAGTGATTAAATCGCTTTCATTACCGCTACTGAATTTGCGGACAAAGTAATACGTCTTCCTCTCCCTATAAGATACCGTTCCGTTCGGGTGGTATTCCATATGTGTTTTGCGCCATTTCGAGCGGTAAGTGTAAGGACCCATCTCTACGAGCACTGGCTTCGCGCCCATCTGTTCGATGTCCTTCGGGTTCGTTACGTTGAAAAAGTAGAACTTCTGGTATATCGGGAGCGGAATGTCTTTCCATAGCTTCTGCGCCTCAGTGTTCGGCTCTAATTGTAATTGCTTTGCAATCAACCAAACAGTTCATTAGTTTACTACAAGTTCTGGTTTATGTCAATTATATATTATTTAATTATAATTATTAATTAATTATCAAAGTTTAAGATAAATATTTAATTTATATATTACATTCCTTAATTTGAGCGATATTAATTTACTCTTAATTATGTATACACTAATTAAAATTAATAAAATAAAAACTTGCTAATTTAAATTAGAGCAGTATTGTCTAGTAAATCAAAAGTGTTGTTTGTGTATTTATAATTTGATATGTTTGTGGTATTTGATATTTTGTAATTAATCGGTGTAATATTAACCTTGACCAGAAATATTAAGATATCTGTAGCGACGCCACTCCCCCCCGTCATCGCTCTAATTGAAATACTGTATAAACTATTGACATATTTTTGAAGTACAAAATATGTTTTAAATAAATACTCTGTGCATATTTCTGATTGAATAGTAAAATAGGCATGAATAAATGTTTAATAAATGATAAACGATACCTGATGAATGACTCTGGTGACGAAAAATGGCACACCGACTATTGCCAATAGGCCCAAACAGATGAAGAACGAACCCAACACTATGAGTATTAGCTCGCGTTTCGCGATCAACATTGTATTCAAGTTTCAGAACTACTGTTTGTTTTCAATACAATTACTGAACAAAAAACTTTTATTAATAAATCACAAATTGTAATCTCGAGTCAAAGTCAACCGCATTTGGGCTGCAAATAAGATGAGTAAATAGCAAACAATTCATTTTCATTTAGCAAATTGCTGTACAGATGAGAGTCTGAACGGCTCTATTGGTTCACCTGTTGCTCGACAAACATGTTGTCAGAAGTTTTTCAATCGGTTTTTCACTATTCAATTGAAAGCTAAATATCGAATGCTTTCGTGAAAATTAAATATTGGAATCGTTTGCAAACATATATTTATTCTTTCATAACATAATTAAATAGTCTTTGGTTTTGAAGAGCAGATGCATGTAGTCGTAGTGCGAGTTATCACTAATGGATGAAAGAATTTAAAAAATCTTGAAAGGTTGACAATCACATCTCATAATCAAACATTAGATTCACTTTTCTCCTTTAAAATAACATGCATTCTTTTTATTGATTGAGCAATTGATTGGCTGAGTGGTGAGTTTGAGGTACTTTTACTTTTTCGATATGACAGTATTTTTTCTTGCTAAAATAGAACTTTTAATTAAGCAAGTAGTTGATCGACGAGTTTTTTGCAGGAAGCAATCGCCTCCAATACATGACTGGTTTAGTGAGTGTTAAGTATAAATTTAGAAATTTTTCGCAGCTTTTTGTCAAAACTCGAGACAAAAAAAATTGTCTTTTTCTTCGAAAAGATATATTTCGAGAGAACTTCGAAAGTGCTTTCGTACGCATAGATCGGGTTTTAGTCGCGTTTTAGTCGCGTTTTTCGGTTGCAATCACAACAACCTCTACACGACTGGCGCATACAGAGCGGACTGACTGGCGTATTGACTGGTCTGTTGACTCTGGAAGTGCTGCGAAATTGGTTCACTGGTATTATTGGCAGTATTTTGTTGACGCGATTCGCTTAACCAGAATATGTAGTGAGAGTTCTATTTACTGTTGAGAACCGGTTTTAACCCCAAAAATACTGCATATTATCGAATGAATGAATGGCTCGAATGCGAGCATATAATACAAGTTTGCATTTTAAAGCCAGACTTGAATCCGAATTGAATATTTCGCACATACTTCCACATTGTTCAGGAATTAAGCTTGACCTATTCTCAATTTTTTAATCTTGCAACTTTTGCACGTTTACGGCGAAATTGTAGAAACAAAAGCAACTGTGGCTTTTAATACGTTAACACGGTAGCTGCAGTGAAGTTCTTGATTTATACTTGCTATAAGGATGTGTTTCACAAACGTACATGTACATTGTAATTTGGTCCGATTTGGAAACTTTTTATAAATCTGAAAATTGCAAACAGTATTGAAATCGGGATTTTTATTTATAGTTGTTTTATCCAAAAAATATCCTGTACAATATATTGGTAAATTAAAAGTACACAAATAAAACCAACTTACTGCACTTGAATTGCACAAATTTTAAGACGTGGCGAGTGTCGTGAATGGCGAACGAATGTGCATTGTGAAATAATTGTGCTGTGCAATACCATACAGTACTTTAGTTTTTACGCCTATTTAGACTCGAAAATAGCTCGACATAACTAATAGTTTTTAAACATTGTTTTAAAAATCCTTATATTGTTATAAACAGTTTATAAATGTTTGTTGAATTTAAAATAATTAATCCCAGTTTTTTAAAATTTCAAATATAATGCACAAAATATTGTTTATTTTGTATCCACAGGTATCCACAAGTTAAGCGTTGAATTGAAAACTGCAAACAAAGCCTGTTTTCTGCAGTATTGACATTCAAAAAAAGATTTCTTATCTATATTTTTCTGATTAATATCTTAGACCTTGTAGTTCATGCAAAGCCGTCTTCAACGAAACGAAGACAAAAAACAATCTACTGTATTTACATTTTGAAAATAAGCTACCCTCAAGTTAGCCAATACAATTTCGGTATTTTTGTGTTCGCCTGGTTGCTTGCTTAAAAAAGTGCATATAAGTTATTTTTGTTGCTAATAAAAAAATTTTTTAATATTTCAAAATTTTTTTGTTATTTAATTTTATTTAATATAAAAACGAGTTTAAAATTATCAAACAATTGCCAAAACTTTTCAATTGCAAAATCTAATTCAATTGTTGCGATAATATTATCTAATCAATTGGGAAAAATATTATTTCATAATTAAATTAAAAATTTCCGCTTATATGCATCGCATCTGATATTAATTGAATGAAAATTTAATTGCAAAGCAAACAAAGAAATAATACGTAAAAACTGTTTTCCAATTCTTAGAAATCAATTATTTCAATGTAAGACTTGAGTGCGTACTCATAAATCATCACTTCTCTCGGAATACAATTTATTCAACGACTTTGGCATGTAAATTTCCTCTTAACAAGGTATAAGTATAAGCAACAAAATTTTCCAGTATAAATTCCGTAAACGTATTCTATAAACGGATTTATGCAAATTAATAAAACTTTAATCTATTTGATTAAATCGTATTTTGAATAAAATGGGATATTATTTGAAAAAGTGTGAGATTTAGGACAAACGCGACTCGAATGCCGTTCATTGAAATAAGTAGGCATTGAGTGACAGAAAGTGGAAGACAACTCACGAATCACTGGTTTATAATTTCAGCAAACAAAAACAATTAGATTTGATATAAACACATATTTATCTCTAATAAATATCAAATTCAAGGTTAGGTCGCGAATTGATTAAGTAAATTATAGTACTGTGCAAAAATCATAACTTCAGTACACTGTACATTAATGTCAGGGCAAATAGTATTTGCTAATTGCATAGACATTTCGACTTTTAATTAGCAATGCATTATTGTAATAAAAGTTAAGTGGTAAAAAAAAAATAAAAAAAAACTTTTTTTGGACCTCCCCGACGGGGAATTGAACCCCGGTCTCCCGCGTGACAGGCGGGGATACTAACCACTATACTATCGAGGATCACATGTGTGCCGAGTGTTTAATTGAGGAGTGCTTGTGTTTGCAATGCATTCATTTAAACTTAAGTGTTTGATATTCTTTCGAAAATTCTTTCTAGCTAATTTCGTATTAATTAAGGACGAATTTGTATACATATTGTGTTAAATGGGTTTATATTCAGTTCTTATTGATTGTTTTGGAAATTATTATCATTATATTATTATTGTCATACTAGCTATGCTAATCGCTGATAAAATATAATAACAATTTAATTAATAAAAATAAACTTGTTAAAAGTTAAATTAACGATTCTATAACTGGATTTTATCTTGTTGTATCACTATTAAATAACTTTTTGCAATATCATTTTAAACTTATGACAAAACATACAGTATACATAACTATCATATGGTATTAACATGCATAACATGAAAGCATACATTAATTTATTTGTATAAAAAATTTATACTGCGGTAATTATATCGTTAATATATAATATAATTAAAAGCTATATGTTATAAATTGCTAAAATGTTAGTAAATACAAACACAATAACACTGTATGAATTAAATTTTATAACTTGTTTTGTTTGCAAATCAACTAAAATAAACAAACGTTTGAAAACTAAGAGCGGCGAGTGTATGGTCTGGCGCCTGTGCCGGCGCTTTACTCCGTGCGCTCTTCATCCGAGTCGGACTCGAACTGATTGTCTAACTCGACGTCAATGATGTCGTGATTGGAATTGTTGTAAACCTGAATCTCATTGATGCCTTTTATGGTATAGTAGGCCATACCGATGAGCGCCAGGAGGGTGTAGGCGCCGAACAGGTACCAGAAGTAGCGCTCGTTGTCGTACAATGTCTTGCTACTAATGAGAAGAACGCGAACCAATAGGAAGAGAAACAACGGAACGCCGACGAAACGGTAGGCCTGGAGGCGGACATACTTCTGGAGAAACCGCGAGACTCTCTTCTTCGTGTAGAGCGGATTGAGGCCTTCGAGCGGACTCTGACACGACCTGCAGATCAGCGTCTGATTCGCCAAAATCGCCGTTCGGATGCACTCGAAATGCACGGCTCGATAGGGGCCGCACCCGCACGGCATCAACACTTGTCCGTCGCTATTGCCGCAAATGTAGCAATTGATTGGCTGCTCGGGTGCGTCCGTCTCGCCTGTTGACTCATCGGTTTGCACCGCTTCGACCGGTGCAGGTGCCGGCGCTCGCACCGGCATCTGACCAGATTTGGCCAAATCGGACATAATCTGTATATTTCTTTTTGATTGCAAACAATCAATACTTGTTTTGATTTTAATTTGAATTCTACTTTAGTTTCACTAATTTTAACAATAGTTTAGAGAATATATCGCATTCTAAACACATTGGAAAAAATTAAATTAACTTTTAAAATAATACTGATTATTATCTAAAATAAAATTTTTAATTAAAAAATAACCAAACTATGTATTAGAGTATTATTAAATACTAGAAACTGAAAATGTGTTAATTCATTAAATGTAAATTCAAACTTGGTAGATTCTTGACCATTTTCAATGTCAAATGATTCAGAGGAATGGGTGCCCAGACCCAGATCGAATTGTTACCGGATGAATTTGTTACTGCATATGAAATAAAATTTAAATTTCATATTAAAATCAATGTAAAAATTAATTTTTGAAAATTAAATTAGTTTTTAAAAATAAATTCTAATTATCATAACAAGATAACTTTAAGAATGGAATAAAATTTTTTATATAGAAAATAATTTAACTATGCATTTAAATATTTTTAAGTATTATTAGCTGAAAAAGTGTCAGTACATTGAAGGTAAGGTAACTTCAAACTTTGGTATATTACCACCTCTGCAATGTCTGATGATCAGGATGATCAGGAGGAATGGGAGCCCAGACCCAGATCCAGGGCTGTTAGGGGAGAGGAACCACCGACGAGTCGGAGGAATCGTTCGGATGCTTTGGTTTCGGTAGACGTACCCCCAACTGGTTATGGGAGGCCTCGATCGCGAGCTATTGTTGGACCACAGGTGCCGAATCCGCCCGAACAACGCGGAGGGCACCAGCAGCAGGGCACCAGGGCACCACCAGCAGGCGCTCCTTCATCCTCGCAAGAGGGGAGTGATTGGGCGCAGTTCACCCAATCGGGCAAAATTGACCAACACTTGAATCCAAACCCTCCGACCGGTAAAGCGCTGACCGAAAGCGAAAACAATTTTGTACTGAAGTACGGCTTCCACTTCGACAAACAGATAGGAAGGGGTGGCAACGGCGAGGTCTGGTCGGTTACGGCGACGCGGGTGTTCAAGGACGAGAAGGGCAAGTATTACAACAAGATCCTGGCCTGTAAGGTCATGACTATGAAGAAGGGCAGCACTGTTCGTGGGGCTACCAGAGACATGCTCAACGAGGTCGACTTGATCCAGCAGCTCGTGCACCCGAATGTCGTGAAGTGCGAACACTTGTTCCACATTCAGAGCGAGAAGACTGGGTTTCCGTTCTCTCGAACCCTACTCTTTATGGAGTTATGCGACGGAGACCTCAAAAAGCTACTCGAGTCCCGACCCGACAAAAAATTCGAAGAGCGGAAGGCGTTCCGTATATTCCGCCAATTGGTCGACGGCTTGACATACATTCACTCACAGAATGTCTGCCATTTGGACATTAAGATCCATAATATCATGTATGCCGTCGTCAAAGAGCCGTACAAACTATTGCCGATCTTCAAGACAAAGCACAAGGTCTTCAAGTTTGCTGACTTCGGCACTTCGAAAAAGTACGCCATAGAAGAAGAACCGAAACACTCGGGACAGGCCGGCACCCCGTCATACATGGCTCCCGAAGTAGCGGCCAAACAGAATGACTACAATCCCTTAGCGGCCGATGTTTATAGCTTAGGCCTACTGTTCATGGAGTGCATCGGAGGTCGGGCTAAGTTCAGGCGAATGGTGAAGAACCTGAGGGACGCACCCGAGGCGGCGCAGAAGGACTGGAATCTAACCCCACATTGCGCCGACCTATTGATTCGGATGACTAGTATAGACCCGACTCAGAGACTGACTATACAACAGGTGTCACAACACGAGGCGTTCAAAGCATATGAGAAAAAGTAGTTTCACTCAAATCTGATGGTTAGACAGCAATTAAAAAGCGCTAATAAAGGCTTTTCTGGAAATTTTGTATTAATTTATTTAGATGCTTAATGAGACTTTCAATTACAATTACAATATTTGACAAAATACGAATTCAATAACTTAAATTGCCATGGCAAAATTTAAATCAAGATTTTAGTTATATATATAGATGAGTAATACCAAGTAAAAATCTAATCAAAGTGTTTTTTATTAGCAAAAATATTCAATTTCTACGGTCAACCTAATATAACCTAATATATAAACCGGTTTAACCTAATATATAAACTTGCCACATTACATAGTACCATAGGTCTACTAAATCTTAAGTTACAGCTCTAATCGAAATAAGCAATGCAAGTTTATAATAAGGTTTATACTTATCAATTTGAGTAATTTTACATATATTTGAAAGAAATAGAGCTATGACTGACTAGTTTTAGTAGAGTTATCACACGTCTGCACAGTACAATTTATAAATAAGGTTTTGCATTTCATACAGTATTACTAACGTTCTAATCTTTGTACAAAACATAATAATTAATTTAACAATAAAAATGTAAATGTATAAAATTTAAGTAAAATTTTACCTAACTACAATTTTTAAAATATAATTAATATTTGAAATTTTAGTTAGAATATTTATAATCGTCATTAAAAAATTAATGCCAATTATGACAACAATACAATTTTAATATTAATATTCAATACTGTACAGTATAAATAAAATTTTTACATAAAAATCTCTTTTATATATTTGATTATTGATTATTAAAATTTAGTGATGACTACAAATGTATTAGTTTATTGATTACTTCGGTACAGTTGACTATTTGAAATGTCCGATGAAGAGGAATGGGAGCCCAGGCCTGGATCCACGGCTAATGAGATAAAAGAGTCACTGCCGGGTAGGGGTCGTTCGGATGCTTTGGTTAATGCGGACGAACCCCCGATTGGGATCGGAAGGGGTCGGTCGCGAGGTTTTGCCAAACAAGAGGTTTCGCTTCCTTCCGAACCTCCGATTGGTGTCGCGAGGGGTCGATCGAAAAGTTCGGTCAAATCAAAACCCAAGCCACCTCCAACCCCTCCGATGCCGGTGCCGAGAGACAAATATTTGCAGTATATAGAGAAACGACAGAATAGGCCAGGAGTTCCGCCCGTATCTGCTTACGACGCTTACGATCCGCTTTTACGACCCGGACAGCACCAGGAGTTCGGCCAATGGGCACACCCTCCCCTATGGCCAACATACCCATCGCCAAACCCATCACAATTAGGTCGATCCCAAACCGGCTATTCTTTGCAACACCCGAGTGAACCTAAGTTGGGACATGGTAGTTTTCTGTATGATGCATTTAAAGGTAAGCCAGTGCACGGCCCGGCTCATTGGCCGCAGTATTACCCGCCGTGGCATACCATTGGTCAGCACTTGAATCCGAATCCTCCGACTGGTAAAGTGCTAACTGACGCCGAAGAGACATTCCTGAACCAGCATGGCTTTTACTTCATTAAACTGTTGGGAAGGGGTGGGAATGGAGAGGTCTGGTCAGTTAGGGCGACGCGTCTGTTCAAGGATGAGAATGATAATTATTACCACAAGATTCTGGCATGTAAGGTTATAATGATGGAAAGAGGCGTCGCTATTGGCCTGACCACTAAGTATTTGCTCAACGAAGCCGAGTTGCTCCAGCAGTTCGTGCACCCGAATGTGGTCAGATGTGAGCACTTGTTCCACATTCACAACGAGAAGACTGGGTTTCCGTTCTCTCGAACCCTACTCTTTATGGAGTTATGCGACGGAGACCTCAAAAAGCTACTCGAGTCCCGACCCGACAAAAAATTCGAAGAGCGGAAGGCGTTCCGTATATTCCGCCAATTGGTCGACGGCTTGACATACATTCACTCACAGAATGTCTGCCATTTGGACATTAAGAT
>JAQIXC010002081.1:0-11943 GCA_034697605.1 Metabelba pulverosa
ATTTAATATAGAGAGGTTCTGACAAAGCTATTGGGGCAAAAAATTTAATTCAAGATTTAGAATCGGGAATAATTTAAGATCGAGAATATAAGTTATAATGGGTTTGTATAGAAGTGATTTGGGACTTTAAAAATGGTTCAACATCGAGAATAATTTAAGATCGAGAATATTCAAGATCGAGAGGTTCTACTGTATTTACAATTATAACTGCTAATATATATTTTTATTTTTGCAAATCCTATATTAGTAATATAATTCAGATTTATTTGCAATATGCTATTAATTTAATGTATACTAAATATATTTGTGAAAATATCAAGCAAAATTATAGTCAATTATGTTTTTAGCATGATAAAAACCCAATCAATAAACGCATAGCAAAACGATTTCGAGCGAATGAGGAAGAGTTGACATTACGCTCGTGGGACGCAAACAAACCATTTAGTCGAAAATTGGCAAGGTACTTGAGCGAGGGCAAAATTGCCATGTTTGAAACAAAACAACGTGTTGATTTTACAAAAAGACTGGTTTGCAAATTGCGGCCACAAATGCGCTGGCATATTTCTCGACAGAATCTTAACAGTTTCCTATGTGTGTTTTATTTTAGTAAACACTTGAATAAACGAATCAAACATGCTATTAAACACATGTAAATATTTTTAATTATTTCTATAAATTATTTTTAAAAATTAAACCTGTATTATTTTTAGCACGGATCGTTTTGTTTCGAGTGGAATTATGGATACATGGTTTAATAACAAAAAGAAACATATCCAAAAACCAACATGTTTAAGTGAGATTGAATGCATTCATGGCGTTTTCAACAAGATGAAAGATGTTACGTTTGATCAAATATGCATGCATAATTTTAAGCAAATTTTTAGTTACATATTTAACATTTGTATAATTTTAACAATTGCATTTACAAGCGAAATAATTATTTCTTGGATACACAAATAAAATGCTAAAAGCTAAATAGAAGTGGTGTAAAATAGAAATGAAAATATTAAGTGTATTTTATAAATTAATATTTATACATATATTAAGAATATTAAAATCCATTCAAAATAATATACTGAAAATATATATATAATTATGTTATATATTCTTAAATAAATATTAACTTTTATGTATACTTAATGCTAATAATTAATATTTTAGTATTTATTGTACATTTATTTTATGTTTAATATAAAAGTTAATATTTTTTATGCAATAATATTTTTATTTTTATTATTAATTTTGAAAATGCATACTTTTATAATTTAATGTTTTACTTAATAAAATATTCTAATTTATTCATAACATTTCCATTTATTATTTATTTATATTTACTTGTAATATCAATAAAATGAAATTAAAATTTTATGCTAAATTAAATTATAATATTTTTTATTGTTTTAACATAAATAGAATATTATACTGCTTCAAATTTAAGTCATCAAAATATTTTGCTAATTTAGTACATGTTTTGTTTAATATATGCTATATCTTTATATTTTGTTTTATTTGACACGAATTTATAATTAACTTATAATGCATTTTCGATTTCTTGTATAAATAATTTTAAAATAATTTTTTTAATATAAAATTTTACATAACAGTTTTGGAATTTATCGAGCATTAGACGCATAAATGAAAATATAATTTTGCATGGACCATTTCTTGAGTACATAAATACCATAATAAATTTTTTGAATATTAGATATTACACAATTAATTAAAAATAGTATCTAAATTCTAATTTTTAAAAATATACTTAAATAGTTATGAACTTGTTACTCCAGCTGGGCCTAATCTATTACAAATGACTATTAAAAATGTTAAGTTAATATATAGTGAATTTTACTATTTGCTATTAGTATTTGCGCTTACTACATGTATTTACAATTTATTTATTATTTAGTATATTTTTATAAACATGCTAGAAAGCGGACATAATTTTGGTGTCAATGGTGATGACGGCTGAACGGATGAAACGCTTGGATTACTCGCCGATCGTCTATCAGTCGAGTTATGTGATTATGAGTCGTTCGAACCGATGGATGCATTTGAATAGAGATGTCTTAAACTACATCCAACACATCGACCCAACAATTTGGATGTTAGTCATTATTAGCATACTCATATTGCATTTGCTGCAATGGTTTCAGCAAATATTATTTAGAGTACAATTAAAATGTAAATGTTTTAATTTATCAAGGATTTTAGTAAATCAATGTAATAATTGCTCAGTTAATTAATTTAATAATAAAATTTAAACAGATTTACTTTTTTATATAGATTACATAAAATCTAACAAGTTAAACGCAATATCAGCACTCACGTCATTATTGATTTTAGTGTATTTTACAATTAATTTATCAATTAACACATTTATTGGCGTTGAATAGATGGTACACATTGGTACAAAAGAAATTGACACGCTTTCGGATTTGGCTAAATTAGACATGGTGATTCCAAATTTTTATAAATATAGCGCGTTTACTAAGAAGATCATAGTAAGATTTTTTTCATTTGATAAAACTATTTTATATTTAAAGCAATAAATTTTATTTTTCTTTATCAGTTATATTTGAGTTTTAATTTTTATACTGTATATTATTTACACTTATTTCTGTTTCACTATACTGTACATGTGATTCATTGTGTAGATATTTGTTCCTAATCTATTGTAAAATTTTTGCTATTACCTTGTTAACATATTGTACACTGTATAAATATTTTTGCACTTAAATATTTAAATAAATGTATTAAAAATAAATTATTAATTTCTAGCATGATCAAAACCCAATCAACCAACGCATAGCAAAGAGATTTCGCGCATACGATGAAGAGCTCACAGTACGCACTTGGGATGAACATTACAGTCGCAAAATAGCAAGATACCTAGTCAATGGCAAAATGGCCATGTTCGAAACGCGCGAACGCGTTGACAGCGAGAGGCGTTAAATTTGCAAGTTCGAACCAAACATGCGCTGGCACATTTCCCAACAGGATCTTGACAGTTTCTTGTTTGTATTTTATTTCCGAACTGATTTGAATAAGCGTGTTAAAAATGCTATCATGCATATGTAATCATTGTATTAATTATATAATAATTAAAATTTGTAATTACGTTTTTTAGTTTATTTAATTATTAATTAAACATTTTACTTTTAGCACAGACCGATTTGTCTCGAATGGAATAATGGATGTTTGGTTTAGCAACAAAAGAAACATGTCAAGCAAAGCATTATGCTTAAATGAGCTTGATTGCGTTTTAGGCTCATTTAACGCACTTGCTGATATTACATTTAGCAAAACTGGGCATAAAAATTTTAAACAAGCTTATACTTATTTTACCTGCATTTACTTATTTGTTATGATTATTTTGCTATGTGAAATTATCATATTTTTAATACAGACCTAATAAAATTATTAAAAATAAACTATCAATATGTATAATGGATAAATTATTTTTAGCATTTTAAAAATATATTTAAATAATTAAATGGATATATTAAATGATATATACAATAGTTTAGAAGTTAGAAAATGCAAAAATTTTAATACTAAAAATAAGATAAAAATTTTCCATTTCTAAGTAATTTAGTGGATTTAGAATGTATTAATTTCTATGTGTTTATTACATTTATGTTAATATTCTATATAAAGTGTTTGAATTATGTATAATCTGTTAATGCTATAATATTAATATCAATTAATATAATTATGGTATTTAAAGTTGTTATAGCAACCGGGCGATTAATATTCTTTGTTCTTAATTTTAAGCATGTAAATACTACGCGAAATCTTGGCAAAATCTTAATACATTGGTGTTTTAAAACTACCGATCTTATTTTTAGTATTTTTTTATTGATTGAATATTTTAATAATTTTATTTAATATATTTAAACATATATTTATAATAAATATTATTCTATGGCAAATAAATAACTTAATTGTGCAAGATAATAAATATTATACTAATTACTGTACTATTTTTGAAATATTAATAATGTGAACTATTTACTAAATATATTGTATATGTTAATTATAATTAAATATTCTGAGGATAAAACAAAACACAAACAATAATTAAATTTAACATGTTAAGATTAGCTATAATTCCGGTAAAATATTAAAATTATATTTTTAATTATTATACAATTTTTTAAATATATTTTTAAAATCTACGTTTATTTTAATTAGGTATTTCATTTAATAAATATTAATAGAGAAAATAACACAACAATTATACGTGGACATTTTACACAATTTACTGATATTTTGAAAAGAAAACTCAATATAAGGTTTATTATTGATGCTAAAGTTATAAAACAAATTATATAAATTTTATTTTTCATAATTTATTATTAAGCTGTGCATTTATCATACCAAAAGAGCCGAGTGGACTTGGCGTGCTAAATTTGGTTTATAAAAATGTATAAAAATTTTATATGTTATAATTTTATTTTTATTTTATTAATAAAATCAATATTTATTATAGATAACAGATATGATATTAACACCGATGTTGGCCACAGCGGCTCGAATGCAAACTCTCGACTACTCGTCGATTATATACCAAACGGGTTATCGGATAATGAGTCGATCGAATCGATACCTAAAAGACGGCAACGATTTGTTGCGATACTTATCGCACATAGACTTTGAAATATTTGCCCTATTATTGAGTGCATTAATGGCAACACTTTTATTAAACTATTTCTATCGAAATAAATGCAAAACTGAGACAAATCTAGATTTTTGGATAATTATTAGAGTATTGGTGAATCAGTGTACAGTTTAATAATTTTTTCAATTATACTTAATAGAAAATATACAAAACTAACAAAAACTCAAAATAATTGTAGTTTACATCGAAACTCGAACTCTGCATCCGGTGTCGGCGTTGGTATCGCTGGTAATCGCAATGTATTTCGCACTCAATCTCTCATTCAATACATTCATTGGCGTCGAGAAGATCGTCCGAACGGGTGGTCCGGAGATCGAGACGTTGCAGGACTTGGCTAATCGGGTCGGCGTTATTCCGCGCCTCTATAATCTATCACTGCTAGAAAAGAGAATTAGGGTGGGTGCTTTTATTACATTTATTCATTGCTAAATTTGAGTTATTAATTAATTAGTAGCATTAAATAAATCGCTAGTTAACATAATTTAATAGTTCATAAAACTATCATCAACATGCAGGTTTTAATCAATAATAATAAATAGAATATTATATAATGTGTGTTATTATTCTTATATGTTATCAAGATGAATATTAAATTATTATAAAAGTATAGAGTGTAGAAACAGTTAAAATAAATGGATAAATTATTATAAAAATTTTATAAATGATATTTGTTATAAATTAATCTATCCAATAAACATGCTAATATAAATGTTTAACAGTAATTAATACATGTTTTAGAAGAGAGAAACACCAATTGACAGGAAATTAAGCATGCGAATTGAGACCAACAAAGACATATCGTTGCGCTCGTGGTCGGCGCAACAGAGCTACCCGGCCATACAGCTGGCATACCTGGCCGACGGCAAACTGGCGTACGTCGAGCCGGGTCAACAGTGCGGTGCACTGCGCCGAACCATTTGCAAGTTAATGCCGAAAATGTTGTGGCATGTATCTCGCTCATTCGTCGACGACATGGTCTTTCTATTCTATTTTAGCAAGTTCTTTGATATACAGATTAAACAAGGCATCAATCGAATGTAAATGAACATTTAGCAATATCAATTTATCTTAATCTTCTATTATTATCTTAATATATTACACCGTGTCATGCAACTTACACGGTAACTTATTGTTATTTTAAATTCAGAACTAACATGCTCATTTCGAACGGCATAATGGATGTGTGGTTCGAGGACAAGCGTGTAATTATCCCCGACCCAAGTAGCCTGGATGAACTAAACTGTGTGCGGGGTAATCTACGAACGGCCGACAACATACGCTTTTCGAAAATAAGCTTGATAAATTTACGCTACTTATCAATGCTTCTGTCATGCTTAATTGTGGCCGCGATATGCGTTTTAATATATGAAACATTAACTAAATTAATAAGTGATAAGAAAAAATGTGTAAAACAGTGTAGATGTAAAAAATTTCACTTGTTTGAAAGCGTTCTGTAACAGTGTTAAAAATAGTGTGAATAAATGAACTTGGCAAAATGCTTAAAACAAAAGCGGATTAATAAGTACTGTTTAAACAAAAATACTAATGCTTTGGACAAAGAGTTGAAAACATTTTCAACTCATAATCACATGTATAGACAGACCAGACGTGAGGCGCCAAACGAGTCGTACGATCAGTGATGACAACAACAGACGAAAACACAACCGAAAGTGAAAAGGCGTTGAAAACGACATTCAAAGCAAACATTGCATTCAATTCGCGACCGCATCGACCGAAACGCCGAAACACCGAATGCCGGGAATCGATATTAAACGCTTCGTCGGATTAGCGCCCGATGTCGTGCCGCTCGTCCAGTGCCGGCTCTGTCGCCAAGTGGTGGTCAACGCCGTGGAGTCGCGCTGTGGACACCTGTTCTGCTTGGACTGCATCCGCGAGTGGATACGCGACCAGCGCCGACACGACTGTCCCGAATGCGGCCAAATCTTGTCGATCGAGTCGTATCGCGTGAACAACGCGAAGCCGTGCGCTGACGACGTGCGCATTGTCGACAAGTCGGCTAATCGGGTCTGTATTGTCCGGAAGTTAGCGCTCGTTAACCAAATGGTCGACAATCTGGAAATGAGTTGCGATAACGAGCCGAATGGCTGCAAAGCAGTGGTAAAACGCAGCGAACTATCGGCGCATCTGTTCGCCTGTGAGTTCCGCGCCTTCCCGACCCACCGGCAACAAGAGATAGCCGAAGGCTCGCCGGTTCGGCCGCCACCGCGAAGAGTGTTCGCGACGTCGAAACGGGAGCCGAAAGTGACGATCTCGACGTCGCGACCGGAGGCGGCGCTGGCGGCCGCGCAGCGAGAGTTGGCCGACTGGCAGCACCGGTGCGCCGAACTCGAGGCGGAGAACCGCGAACTCGACGCGACCGTCAAGTCTCGCGCGACTACTGGCGACGACTTGAGTCAGGAGTTGAAGCGTTACGCGGGTTCGCTGAAGCAGAAGCTCACCGACGCGGACGAGAAGTGTAAGGCCGCGGAGGCCCGGAGTCGGAAGCTCGAGTCGGCGCTGCGCAAGGCGTTTAAGGTGAAGAAACCGACGGCTGCCGTCGGCGGCGGTGGTGATGGCGCGCGTGCGGCCACCGCTCGCGCGTCGGCCACCGAATGCAAGACATGGAAGCAAATGGTCGCCGATCTGGAGGTGAAGTGCGTTAAGCTCGAGGTCCGTAACCGCGAACTGCAACAGCTCTTGAAACTCGATTCGAGCGGTCAGTCCGACGCCGCCGGCGCTGATTCGGCGATTAGTAGCGGTCGGAGTTCGCGATCCGAGCGCAGGTCGAGTGCCTCGCAGTAGGTCTGCGCGAACAGGACGTGGAACGACGCCTCGTGTCTCGACCTACCCGTCCCTCTCAGTCACACATTTAACTATTGATTTGTTTTTGATTTGGAAAACATTTTTATAAACATATTATGCTTTTTGTCCTTTTAATTGATTTTTTTCGCTAATTATTTGTTTAATTAGTAATTATTTTCTTTTATTCATTTAATTATTTCATAAATTCTTTTCTATTGTTATTAAAAGTCGTATTTCAATAAACATTGTAATTATTGATTCGATAGCACTGTATAATTATTGATTTTCTAATACTGTAATAAAAGTGTTTTGTCGTAAAATACATTGCTTATTTTTTGATGAAAGAAAGCGTGGATTGCATTGAATTTAGTATACAATGCTATTTAGGATTGAATTGACTTTTTGTTTTGTTTTGTTTAGAAACAATTTTTTAATAGAATTTTAAATATTTATATTCTATTTAAACAGTGGAAATTTTTACGATTCAAATTATTAATTTGTTTATATAAAAATAGAGTAGGCTAGTTAAAGAAACAAAAGTTATTACCAGTAATATAAATATGAGTTTCAAAAATGTTTGCAATATAAAATTAAAATTATAAATTCAAACTTATTCAATCTAAATTTCTAAATTGTGCCTGAGTAAAAGTAATTTCGTTTTTCAAAATAGATACTCGCTAGTTCAAATACTTTTATAATACAATTAGTTTTTTTAAGTTATATAAAATATATTTTTATTATCAATATACTGCCAACGAAGTTTAAATATCTATACATATTCTAAAAATTGGTATTTTAACCTTGCTTAAATTTAATAATTAAATATTTGCTTATTATTTGTTGATTTAACCACGCAGACAATGTGATTTATTAGAAAAGCTAGTGTGTATCTAATGCTATTTTCAGAGCCGACTATTTATATTGACAGTATGTGTTATGCAAAAATTTTTCAATTTATTAGCCAACAAGATTAAATTAGTTCGATGTACATGTAAGTTTATTGATTTTTCAGCAACAAGAAAAAAATTTAATAAATTAATCACGAAAATACTTTTTCCAGAATAAATCATATGTATTAAGATTGATTGAAAATTATTAACATACAGTACAGCGTGTGTACATAAATTAATCTTGCTAAAGTGAATTATATTTCAAAACTTCTATACTATATCTGCATTTTAATCAACAAATTGTGTTCTCGCTGTTGCATAAACAATTTAATGGTAAAACTTACCTTGAATATTTAGTGTAGAACAATGCTGTATAATTGATAAAAAATAATTTACATGAATAAACTAACATGCATCTAAGACTTGCTGCAACCGAGGTATAAATTAAATTAATTATATAACTTAATAAACAAACAGTGCAATAACATACATGGCAAAATAATTAAGTAAACATAATATTAATGAATTTTTTGTAATTATTTCAAGTTTTGGCATTTAGTGCGAGTAAATATTAGCGAAAATAATCAAACTACATTAAATGGTCAATTTGTTGAATATTTATCTATATTGAAAAAATATTTAAATACCAGGTAAATATTTAAGCAGGTTAAAATTGAAAATATTATTACACATATTTAATTTAATTGCATGAAACAGCTATGAAGTTTCAGCCCCAAACGAAATCAGTGGCAACGCATTAATTAAAATGATCTTGCTTAATGTAAGCAAAAACTTAGAAGTAGCTGATTAAAATTTTACCAGTTATTGTTGTTAGAAATCAGACATGATAATAACGCCGCTGACATGGGTGGCGGCGCGAACCAAAATACTAAATTACACGCCTATTATATACCAATCGGGTCTCGTCTTTATGATCCGTTCAAAGCAGTGGCTGAACGGCGAAAGAGATCTCTTGGACTACATCTCACACATCGACCGCTATATTTGGATTCTGTTATACGCTTCGGTTTTTCTCATATACTTTATGCATATAAATCATTGCAAATTCTCGACGAATAAAACTAATTTCAAAATTAGCTTGATCCAATTTCTGCGAATTTTTGTTAACCAATGTACGTAATCTATTTACATAGTATTCTAATTTGGTAATTAATTTAACACGTTTCACATTGCGGACTTTTCCAATTAGACAATGTTAAAAAGCGAGACGTGAATGTCGTGTCGGCGCTCACATCACTGCTAGTCATCTGCTATTATGCGTTCAATCTATCGCTAAACACGTTTATCGGCGTCGAGAAGATCGTGCGCTCCGATACGTATGAGATTAATACGCTTGAAGATCTTGCTAAATTTAAGCATATTGTGCCCAGCATCTACAAACGTAGTATGCTTGATATTAAAATTAATGTAAGCTACATTTGCAACATTCATTTATTATTAACATGGAATATGCAAAAAAAAAAAATGGAAATTTTTATTCTTATTAATATTTAATATTTCTAGTAATAGAATTTTTTAAATTTTGTACAGTTATAATATTTAAAAGATAATTATATTGAAATATCATTTTAAAATTACTATAAACGTATTACTATTACTAGAACAAATATCTAATGTGATTTACAATGTTTATTTCTCAGACAAGTAGCAAGCCAATATATAAAGAATTGAATAGAAGAATGTCAAAACACGAGGACATATCGCGCCGACCGTGGAGTCAAACTACGTATAGCAATAAATATCTTGATTATTTAACCGAAGGAAAACTGGCATACTTTGAACCCAGACGCAATGTCGACAATGAAATTCGAAAATTTTGCAAGCTAAGGCCACAAATGCGCTGGCATATTTCCAATGAAGAGTTTGATAATCACGTGTTTGTGATATATTTTAGCAAACAACTGGCGCGACAATTTACCCAGGCATTTATTAAGATGTGAGTTCAAATTTTATTATGTGTTTAACACATTTATGACATGAATAAACATGAATAAATTTTGCAGAACCAAATTGCTCATTTCAAGTGGCATTATGGATATTTGGTTTAATAACAAACGTACTGTTTTGAAAAATCCAACAAGCTCAGATGAATTGAAATGCATACATGGCAGCACAAGAACAATTGATAAGATAGAATTCTGCAAAATTATAGTTAGTAATTTTGAATTAATTTTGAAAGTTGCATGCTGTTCAATAAGCGTTTCAATTATGTTAATTACACTTGAATACGTATGCAAGTATATTTTTAGTTTTAAAAGAAATTGTTAAATAAATCTGTATGAAAAATATTAAGTAATGTCTGTTACATGTATTTTATTTTGTGTTAAATTAATTCACCCGTTTATTTCATAATGTAAAAATAATTATAATTTAATTTATTAACAGTAAAATTTAGCAAAAATTTGTTGCCTGTATTAATTAATGTTTTTGCTAATAAACTTTAATCAAAAGCGCTCGGCTGCAATCTTTGATAGCGCTGTTCTAGATGTGTATAATTAAAAGAAACTGTGAGAATTACTAAAAAGTGCTTCAGAGTTATTAATACATACTATTATTATTGAGTATAGATTTTGTAAAGTTTATACTTGCTAGCTTGTACAACCAAATTAATGTCAAAAATCATTTTTCTCATAACATATTGAACGCCCAATCCTTTCACCAGTCAGTGATTCCAATCAATCGACAATTTTTGCGTTTAAAACATTAATTTAAATTCAAATAAAAAGTATACAGTTTAACAGCATTTGTACATTGTTAAACAATCTAATAATTGTGTTTAGCGTTACTAGCTAATTTATTGATTTTAAACTTAAGCGTAGGCCTAAAATATCAATGCAATAAAGTGAGCAAAAAGCACATTGATGAATTAATAACGCAGTACCTTCTGTTCGGGTCAGCCAATCGGTCATTTCCGACGAATGCAAATGAACGCGCTACCTTCTGCAGGTAAAATACTATATAGCATGCATTTTTTTAATGTTTTAAAAATCTTGTCTTTTAACTCGCTATCTAATCTATAGCGAAATAAATAAATAAATATTGAATATAAAATTTAATATGCATTAATTAAATTATATTTACATTGTTGATTTTCGAACTGTTTGCAAATTGATCTAGGCAAAGTTTGAACATCGATAAGACAGTTAGCGAATACGCGGCCAACTGTATGGAGAACCTGACGAAACGACTGACGCGAGTCTTGTTCTATTCGGTCCGGAAGACAACGGCCGGCATATGCCGCTCGAAGCGCCGAAGCGTCCACTTCATAGAGAGCGGCCGGTGTGGCAACGCCGCCAAACCACGGCTACTGTCCTGTTGGGACGGGTTGCTCGACAGCGTCTACGCCGTGTCCGAGATCACCGATCACAAGATGAAAATACCAATGATATGCTGGTTAGTAAACAAGTTAATGCTTTTCTCCTATTTTTGCATGATAACCTTTTATTGGTAAAAATAATTTACAAATACTGTAATTTTTAATACCTTTGATTGTTAACAAAGAAAAGGTATATATAATTTCACCTTCTCCCACCCCACCCACCCACCCAC
>JAQIXC010002082.1:0-11938 GCA_034697605.1 Metabelba pulverosa
ACATAGCGAAGTCGTTGTCGTTTCTGTCGAGTGGCACAACAGATCCGCACAAACCGAAGAAACGGCATATGACAATTGTATAAAATAAAACACGCTTTTAACATGTTTAAATATTTATATAGTTTTTACGAAATTATTTGTAAAAATAAACGTATTGAATATTTTTTCACCGGAATATTTATCTCGATATTAAATATTCCGCTAATAATAAAGTTATACTCGCTCAACTCATTTCAATCAATCTCAGTTATGTTATTAAAAATGTGCGTGATAATTTTGTTGTTAGTTCTACTTTTTGCTTACTATTTAATTAAAGTGAATACAAAATATTTGTTTTGATATTTACAGCAAAATAAATGTATATTTAAATAAATATCGTATTAGTAAACAACACCAATCGAGTAGTTCTTATAGTTTAACCTTGTTGTTATTATTTTGTATTATATTATATAATGCATATAATATTTATTTTTTAAATAAGATTTTTTATCTATAATGGAATATTTTGATCAACTATCATGCTGCATGGTTAAACAAAAAAATTCGTTTTGTTAAAATGTAGAATATAATTTTCTTGATGTTGGCTTTTATTATGATTTTTATTATAATATAAGTTTATTTTGTTATAAATATCAAACCAATTTTTCGTGTTATTTTTTATTAAATAATATGCAACAATTTAAGTCAACAAAAGAATTACAGTGCATATTTTAACTAGCATGATAGAGTTTGATTGAAATAAATTGAAGGGAGTTAATATTAACATTACACCTATTATCGAGATGAAAATTTCGGTGAATAAATATTTAACAAGTTTATTTGTACAATTAATGTCGTACATAATAAACAAATATTTAATTATATATGAGGTTATATATTAATTTTGATGCATATATAATGATTATGGAAATTCAAAACGGAACATATCAAGCATTTCCTCCGGAACTACTAGGCCAATTTTGGTCTGGTTTGTTTTAAAACAATTAAAATCTTGCCACAGTACTTTGTGCATTGATCGATTTGGAATAAAATTGTTATTTTAAAAATTAACAATAAAAAACGTTTTCATAAAATGTTTATAGATAAAATTACAAATTAAACATGTGATTCAAAAAAGTTCACAAATTAATCAGGTACGTGTTTTTGGAATTGTTAAAATTGGACCTTTGACCGATTTTATACACAAAACAAAGCAAATTCTGTAAAACTTTGAAAGCTTCTGACCTTTGACTCACTGAAGATAAAGTAACGTTTTTGGTGCCAAATGATTTATATTGATAATCTTTAAAAAGTAAATTTTCAGAATTTTGATATGCTTTTTATTTTAGAAATGAAAGATTATTGATGATAAATTCATAATAAATTCCTCTATATAATACAATAAAAATGCCATGATAATTGTACGTAAATAGCATACACATTATTGGATTGTTATAAATTTATAAAGAATAAGAATTTTAAAATTTTGAAAATTAACTTTTTAATGATTATCATTATAAATCATTTGGCACCAAAAACGTTACTTTATCTTCAGTGAGTCAAAGGTCAGAAGCTTTCAAAGTTTTACAGAATTTGCTTTGTTTTGTGTATAAAATCGGTCAAAGGTCCAATTTTAACAATTCCAAAAACACGTACCTGATTAATTTGTGAACTTTTTTGAATCACATGTTTAATTTGTAATTCTATCTATAAACATTTTATAAAAACGTTATTTATTGTTAATTTTTAAAATATCAATTTTGTTCCAAATCGATCAATGCACAAAGTACTGTGGCAAGATTTTAATTGTTTCAAAACAAACCAGATCAAAATCGGCCTAGTAGTTCCGAAGCAAATGTTTGATATGTTCCGTTTTGAATTTCCATAATCACTGTATATGTATTAAAATTAATCATTTAAAAATTATAATAATGTATACAATTTAATATGAAAATTCTTAAACTATTTACCTTCATCAATGTAATTTCATGTACATTGTACTATCCGATTTTACAATGTTATACTGTATTAATAAGAGAACATTTTTATATAGATATATTTATAATCTATAAGCATGCGATTGCAATGAACATTGCTACATAAGTTTATAAATTGTTTTTGTAATATTATATTTCTTGAAACATGAAATAAGATAAAATATAAATTCCGAAATTCTATACAATTAATTAAATTCATACGCTATTGCTATCAACCAGGGAAACATATTACATTGATGTTTTTATAAATGATAACAAGATTACAAAACCTGATTAACTTTGAAGTTTGCAATAAATATTTGCTAAAAATCAATTTATTTTATTTTTAAGCATTGAAGATTGCAAAATAAAAAATCTGTTTTTAAAATTATAATTAATCCATTATATATTTAATAATATTATACGTTTATGATTAAAAACTCTATATTAACTTGTTTATTTTAGAACTATATAGTTATTAAAAAATGTAATCTATTTATTACATTATAATAAAAATTATAATAATAACAATGATATTATGAAATATTATCAATATATCTAATGGTTGTTACTAATATTAATGGTTGTTATTATAATTTAATATATATTAATAATATTGTTATGTTTAATAATATTTCCACAAAATAAAAAATTATAATTTTAAAGCATAAATTATATTTTAAATATTATACAATAAACAAATTTCAAATAAAATGAATCATGAAAACAAAATAAATGTATTACAAATTATTATCAATTATATAAAAATAATTTTGTAAAGTACAAAAATATTTTAACATTTTAAAAATATCTATCATTTAGTTTGGAGCATATCTATTTAGTACAAAATATTTTGATTATTATAAAAATTATACAATTATTGAAATATTAGCTATTAACATTTTAAAAAATATTTAAACATGTCAAAATTATTGCAAATACATAAAGTTAAATAGATATAATACAAACATATTAAGAGTAATATATAAAAATACAAGAGTAAAAACATGTTAAATATTTGTTTTCTCTATTATTATGAATAAAGAGTAACGGAATCGCTTTAATTCGCTTTATTTTAATTTTTATTCTTATTATTATTATTCTCTACTTTATACCTGAGTAAGATTATTTTTAAACTTAGAACATTTTATCTATTAATATTAATTTTTAAAATAATTATTCAAGTGTATACTTATTTTATTTATAATTTCTAAAATTACTGTAAGTTTAAAGAGTTTGTTTGATTATTGCTGAAAGTTATAGTTAAAAACAATAATTTGCTATGAATTAAATATATGCACTTGAATAATTGTTTGTTGAATTAAAATTAATATATAAAATGTTATAAGTTTCAAAATTATCTTACTCAGGTATAAAGTAGAGAATAATAATAATAAGATAAAAAATTAAAATAATACGAATTAAAGCGATTCCGTTACTCTTTAATTATGAAAAATGTAAACTAATATATACATAAAATAATTAAGATTTTTTAAGTTATAACTAAAATTAAAAATTGTTCTATTGTAATTTTGAATATAATAACTTATTTTATCAAAAGTATCAAATATATAAATAACAAGTATATTGTGTTTCTTAAATACAAGAGTTTTGCTTCAATTAATACTTTTCAGATTTATACTATTTATTAAAAATCTTTAGAAACACAGTTATTAAATCTAATTGCTAAATTAGATTTTCAATTATTAATGCTATTAAATATGTAACCATTTAGAAATTATGTTTAAAAATAATCCTGGACAAAATGGATACAAAAAATATTTCTATATAAAATATATTTTACATAAATAACATTATTAAAATTCCTATCTTTGCAAAGCGGCAAGTCTAGAAATTTATGCTGAATAAACAATTTTGAAAATAATAATCATAAAATTAAATAAAAAGCAATTTAAAAATGAATTTACTGCAGCTTTATTTTTTTAAAATCACAAAATAGAAAGCAAAATTTTGCATGTAAATTTTATTTTTATTTAATATATACATTATTGTATTAGATTAAAATTAACGTTATACAATTACATTTGTGACTTCTATAGAGAGGGAGGGAAGGAGGGAGGGATGGAAGGAAAGGGACAGAGTAATTAAATTTTTCTGATTATTTACATTAAGTTTATTTACTAATTAGCTAGCTTTCTAATTTTAGCTAACTTTATATTTAAGTTTTAGTATATAAATAGTATATAAATAATTTAAAATAAATAGGTTTTAGTGTATTAGCACTATTCTTGCTAAGTGTGCAACAGTGTAGGGGATTATTCACACTTTATTGAAAATATTGTATTATGTTTGATTGAAAAGCATGCGTATAAGCAAGTAAAACTTATATAAATAGGCTGAAACATTTTAGAATTATCATATAGACAGCAGAAAAATTTAAAACTACAAAATTGTAAATTTATTATACACGTAATATTATTATTATTAATATATAAATATAATATATATTTTATTTTAAAAAATTTAATAAGTGCTTAACTATTTAACAATAAAATACAGTTTAAATAATTTGCAATTGTGTAAATTATATAATTATTTATAACATGTTTAAATACTTTTTTATTTGTTACGGAATTAATTGCAAAAATAAACTTGTTGAATATTTTTTTACCGGAATATTTATTTCAATATTAAGTATTATGCTAATACTAACCCCAATTAATTTATTTCAATCAAACTCTTTCGTGCTAATAAAAATATGCGCGATAAAATTGTTCTTAGCTTTACTTTTTGCGTACTATTTAATTAAATCGAACACAAAATATTTGTTTGATATTTACGACGAAATTAATGTATATTTATTTAAATATTGTATTCGAAAACATTACAGAACAAGTTGTGTTTATATTTTTACATTGTTTTTATTATTTTGCATAGCTTTATATAATGCATATAATATAAATTTTATAAATACTGTTTTTATCCAAACATTTAATATTTCAATTAACCACCATGCTGCATTAACAGCTTTTATCATTGGTACTTGGATGTTGGCTATACAACAAATTTACTATGAAATAATATCAAGATATTTAATGGTTGTTAATGAAATGTATACAAAATTAAACAAGTTTCAACGAGACCAATTGCAAAGATACTGGCGCGATATTAATACAACCCTGGAGCAATTTCAAATTGATGCTAAACGCTTAAATTTAATAACTTACAAATTATACTATTGTTCATTAATAGTATATATATTTTTAAATATTGTTCTTATTTTATATGCCATTCAATTTTACCACGCTAATTATTTAGTGTTTTTCTCATTTTGTTTGCCACTAATTGTTATTTATAATGTTTATTATATTGTTACACAATGTCATGTTTATATTTTAATTAGAAATAAGTATAAACTGTTTTATTTATTAAATAGTTGTGTAAATATAAATAATTTATATGTTTGAATTATATAGTGTTTGAACACTATAATTATGTAAATTATTTAGATTTAAACAGTTTTAATATTCTAATATTTAAAAATATCATATATTACTCATATAAATGTTTTGTTATAATATTAAATATTTACTGTAATTAGTATATAAATATTCAAAATATTACTCTTGTTTATTAATTATATTATCTTTAACTATATATAAATATTATATCAATCAACTATAATCTTATATTTAATCAATGATGATTTTTAAATTATTATAAGTATAATAACATTAATAAATTAAATAATTATAAAATCTCTAAATATGTCCCTAAAATATAAGGTTTCGTAAATAAATGTAATAATTTTTTAACATTTGAGTAATAATATTTCTTAATATAAACTTGATACTTGTGACAATATAAGTAATTATATTTAAAATAAAAATCAAACAATTTTTAGAATTGATCTAACAATTTAACATTGTTACTAACTGACTATTATTTAACAAATTGATTTAAAAATAAGGGGTCGAGCGTAGCTCAGATGGTAACGCGTATACTCTGATTGCAATAGATCGAGGTTTCGCGTCCCTCTCGATGCAAAAAACTGAAAAAATTTAGCCTGCTCCCCCAGTGCACTGCCAAGAACATCCTGCATTTAGCGAAACGGCTAGCACTTAAAAATACGAATTGAATTGAATTAAATTGAATTAAGTTCGAGGTAAGTTAATTTATTTATTTTATAATAATAAATATAACAAATGTTTACCAAGCTTATTGTATTTTAAAATAATGCGCCTTTTTGTGTAAGAATTATAAGTTTTATTAGCTTATACGAATTTGTTTGCATTAGTCTTGTTACAATATTTTTGCTGACCCAAAAGACTTAATTTACCTAAAATTTATATATATTTATTCGTTTTTAAAATCAATAGTAAAATAAAGTTTAAATCATACATGGCAAAAAAGTAAAAAGTAAGTTATAGTAATTGGGTGTTTGGATGCTAACTATGACTGCAACAGGTAGTGCACACATACAGCACACATACACATTAGAAATGAGATTTTAGATTACACAGTATAATATTGAATAGAACAATTAAATAAAATAAAAATATCATTTAATATAAAATCACATTATAAATGCAATTATTTTAAAAAAGAACTTAACATAATTAGCAATTTTTTTTTTGTAAAAAGCTTCTATTTAATTAATACGCGAATGCTTGCACTCAGCACCATAAGAGCGATGGAAACGATCGATTCCGTCAATAAAAAAAACGCAATTAAAACTTTACATTCTAATTTTATCTAGTAAATGTATTATGTAGTATATTCTGATCCTAGATTGAATTTAAAAAATTATTATAATTAGCGCTCTCAAAAAATGCAGCTGAGCGCTTTTTATTAAAGTTTATTAGCAAAAACATTAATTAATACAGTATAAAAATTTGAATAAAAAATGATTAATGTTTATTTATTAAAATTCATACAGTTCTATACAATTTTAAATAAGGGTAGAGGATTAATTTAGAACTGTTCATTAATTTATTACTCTTATTAAAACAGTATAATCCTTATTTAATCATCTTTATTTAATCCTCATTTTGTGCTTAAATATAGTTAACTTGTATAACTTGTTAAAATTGAATGCAAGTGTTACGAAAGCTACTTTACCAAATGCGAATAGTTTATATAATTCAGTATGAATCTTGCTTAATTTTACACTAGTAACGCGAGCAATTATATATTTTTAAAATGTACATCGTTGATTATAATCAATGCTACAATTAATAGTCCCTACAAATTTATACTCCTAAACACACACCTTCGCTCATTTGTACAGTACACAGTTTAATAATTTTTTAAGGTTGAAATTCATTGCAAAAAAATAAGTAAACAAACTTTTAAAAATAACTTGCAATAAAAGTAAACATTGTAAAAAGTTTAAGTAAAATGTTAGCTGAGTTATTAATAGGTGAGAATAGGTTAAAATATCCGTGAGGGTAGATTTAACAAATTAAAACAGGTGTATTATTTCACAAAGTAGTTTCGTAAATTATCAAATTAAGTTGAGTAGGTTAATGTAAATATAAATCATGTTTCAAAATTGCAATAATATATTTTTAAAGTAAAACAAAACTATATAAATAAATTATTTAAATATACAAAATGAATATCAAGCATAAATCTATATACAGAGTATTTTTAAAAATTAATTAATTATAATTAATATTTAATTATTATTATAATAATTTAAATAACGCATAATTTCTAATTTTATAATGCTCGTTTGTTTCGATGATAATTATATCGAATACAGTATCGATAAGATATTTTAAAAATTTTATGTTAAAATGATTAACTGTCTATATTTTTTTAAATAGTCATGTCTTAATTTTGTTATTTCAAATGTTTAATATCAATGTTTTGCCAGGAATATATTTACCATAATTTTAAATATTTTTTCAAATAAAGTCATCTATAAAATAACATGTAAAAATGTTAACTGCATTGTTTCCTACATTGAAATGCGAAAATAGCATGAAAGACAAAATTAAACATGCTTAATATAAATTTTTATTAAATATTTGTATATTTTGTGCTAAATTCAATTGGATAATATTGAAAATTCAAATATCCTTGCTCATGTAATTAGAAAAGGTAATTTATTGATTATTTTGCCATTTATTATATAAAATATAATAAACATAACTGTAATTAGTAAATAATATAGATATTGAAATAATTGATTAAAAAATAATATATGTCTATGCCAACTACCAACATTTAATGTTTAAATTTTAATTTAACTTGGTTATCTTTCAAACAAAAACATGCATAAACTAATTATAAGCATGTAATAGTTTAGAAACCGCATTTAAATATGGATTATAATCAATTAATTTGATTAACAATTAAATTCCTAAATAAATTATTATTTTGTTTCTATATTATCTTAATATAATTATATCATAATCATTAATAATACTAATTGATATTAAATCATAATAATTTTTGTTTTTATATTATTTTTAATCTAATCAATAGTTAGTTTATAATCAGAAAATCTAATTTTAGTTCCAATGTAGTTTACTAACAATTAACTTTTTATTAATTTATATTTCTTTAAACTTTTAGTTGAAATTATTGTAATATGCAATTTTGTTATTTGTAAAATTTTCAACTTTTATTAAAATAATTCATAAACTCATTGAATTGTTTAACATATTTATATATATTTATAAACATTATATTCGAACTAAAGTTTAAAGAAATATAAATCCGTAAAAAGTTGCTTGTTAGTAAACAACTTTGAAGCTAAAATTAGAATTTCGATTCATAATAAACTTAAGTATGTTATTACATCAACAATCTTATTTTAAAAATATACTTGTCATAAACCCGATTGTGCATTTCTATACAATACAAATAGTCTGAAAACTATTAAAAGATTTGTAACATGATAATTGTGTTGGATTATGGTTAAAAATTTTATTTTAATTTTATTAAATATAAATTGTAATCCATTTGTAAGAGTAATAACAGAGAATCCGAACCATAGACTGACATAACTAGCGATATATGATATGAACTCTTCGAACAGTATTTTCGGTATTTGTCGGTAAACTCTGGTCGCTCTGACCGGCGGTATTAGACTAATGAAATCGAGTCAATAGACTTGAGACAAGTGTTTGCGTTCAAACGTATAGCATACGTTTTGCATTAAGTTACTAAATAAATATAAATCTTATGTCAAATATTAAATCATAAAATTATAAGCATATGCTATTAATAATATTAAAATTATATTTTAATTTTAATAATTTGATAGATATTAAATAAAATAAAAAATATATATTTCTAAACTACCTTATACTACAGTAGTAAAAGAATTATTAAAAATTTGTATCCAACCTAAAATTACATAAATCTTTATAGCAAGATTGATTCAAAATCATTCGCATAAACAAGTTAAACTTATAAAATATTAAAAATTTAGAAATAGCATATAAGCCGCGTAAAATCATATAAATCTACCGTATTATAACTATTGTTAAACACTAGTTACTGATATATTATTATTTAAATAATATATAAAGTTAAGTAGCTTAAATAGCATACAGCTAAATTGCAATTGTATAAAATTAACACGCTTTCAATATATTTAAATATTTATTTATTTGTTACGGAATTAAGTGTAAAAATAAACTTATTGAATCTTTTCTAACTGTAATATTTATCTCGATATTAAACATTTTGTTAATAATAAGCCCGCTCAATTCAGTTCAATCAAACTTGGTCGTGGTATTAAAAATGTGCGCGATAATTTTGTTAATAACTCTACTTTTTGCTTACTATTTAATTAAAGTAAACACAAAATATTTGTTTGATATTTTTAATAAGATAAATGTATATTTTAATCTAAACGTAAAAATTTAAACTTGGCCGACGAAACTTGTCCGAATTTTTCCAATACAAGCCATCATATTAAATGGTACGGATTTAATTTAGGTGATTTATAATGTTAATAAGTAAAATATATTTATATTAAAAATAAGTTAATTAAAGCTATTATTAGTTTAGAATATAAAAATTAAAAACAAATGTAATTAAAATGTATTTAAAAGAAGTTATTTTTCAAAGACAAGATTATGCTGTATATTTCATATATGACTAGCATTGCATACAGTATAATCTCGTCTTTGAGAGAGAGAGAGAGAGAGAGAGAGTGAGTGAGAGAGAGAGAGTGAGTGAGAGAGGGAGAGAGAGAGAGAGAGAGAGAGAGAGAGAGAGAGAGAGAGAAAGGAGGGAAAGGAGGGAAAGGAGGGGGTAGAACGATTTAATTATCCTGATTTTTTTTATGCAAAGCGGCAAGTGTAGATATTTATGCTGAATAAACAATTTTGAAAATAATAATCATAAAATTAAATAAAAAGCAATTTAAAAATGAATTTATTGCAGCTTTATTATTTAAAAACGCAAAATATAAAGCAAAATTTTCCATATAAATTTTAGTTTTTTTTAATTATACAATATTGTATTAGATTAAAATTATGCATTCTCTATGCTCTCATTATTTCAGTATTAGTGTATAATTTTAGATGTTAAATAATAAAATACAGGTTAATTTTATTCGTTGCTTTTAATATAAAAACAGCCTACATACTGATGAAATCTTTTACAATATTAAATAATAATGAATATTTATTAATAGCGAAAAATTAATATACAGGATTTATGCAGGATTACTCCGTACAATTAATTCGATTTTTGAATTATTTGATTTAGATGATTGCTAATTGACCCCCGCATCTCTGGCATAGATGAAATTTGCAAATATTTGAATTGTACATTTTACCACTATTGCAATTTTACATTCTACACTTATTCATTTTATGTGGAGATAATATTATTAATATAAATTGGAATTATTATTACATTATTATGTATTATTCTGGCTCATTAAAAATAAATTTAGCAATTAGTAGTAATCTAGATATAACTTTAATATGTATGAAATTGTGTGTAGACTGTAATGCAAGCAGTAGTCGGGTGAAGTGCTAAAGGGGGTATTGTATCTAGGAATGTAGATGTTATACTGGAAGAGTTTAAATTTATATAAAATATTGTAGCGAGATTAATGCAAAAGCATGCGTATAAGCAAGTAAAACTTGTATGCGTAGATTGAAATCTTTTAAAAATATCACATAAGCAGCGGAAAAATTTAAAACTGTACAGTATTATAAATTAACTGCTCATAAATTATTGCTTTATTATTGTTAATGTTTTAACATGATTATATAATTAATATTAGCTTAACTAGTGTCTAGCTGGCGTACAACTGTATTAATTATACAAGACTCATTAACATGTTTAAATACTTATTCATTTGCTACGGAATTAATTGTAAAAATAAACTTGTTGAATATTTTTTTACCGGAATATTTATTTCAATATTAAGCATTTTGCTAATACTAACCCCAATAAATTTATTTCAATCAAGCTATTTCGTGCTGGTAAAAATCTGCGCGATAATATTGTTTTTAGCTTTATTATTTGCGTACTATTTAATTAAACTGAATACAAAATATTTAATTGATATTTACAATGAAATTAATGTATATTTTATTAAATATTGTATTAGAAAACAATTCCAATCGAGTTGTGTTTATATTATAACATTGTGTTTATTATTTTGCATAGCTATATATAATGCATATAATATTAATTTTATAAATGCGGTTTTAATTCAAACATTTAATATCTCGATTAACCACCATGGTGCATTAACCGCTTTTTTCACTGGCACGTGGATAGTGGCCGTACCACAAATCTATTACGAAATAATGTCAAGATATTTAACAGTTGTTAATGAAATCTACACAAGATTAAACAAGTTTCAACGTGGTCAGATACAAAGATATTGGCGTGATATTAATACAACCCTGGACAACTTTCAAATTGATGATAAGCGCTTAAATTTAATAACTCATAAATTATATTATTGCTCAGTTCTGGTATATATATTTGTAAATATTGTTCTTATTTTATATGCCATTAAGTTGTACCATACT
>JAQIXC010002083.1:0-11933 GCA_034697605.1 Metabelba pulverosa
AGAGAGAGAGAGAGAGAGAGAGAGAGAGAGAGAGAGAGCGCAGGGGAGAGAAGTAGCAAGGCAAATTCATTCAGACATTTCGAATATTAATGCATAAGTTATGGAAAAAGAAGAAAATTATAAATTTTAATGAAAATAAATAATAAAATGATTGAAAATCAATGACTTATTCGGATCCGAAAATCGTTGGTTTCGAGTGATTCGAGTGAATGAGAGGAATGAGAGACTCATTCGTCTCTTTGATTAGAAACCGATCGACGAATTACTCGCGAATTAGTAGTGCTATCGAACTCGTTATGCACTAAATCTCACATTTATTCCTATCGTCGCTGCTCTCCATCTCTCTCTCCTCTCACTCCGAGTCTTAGAGATTAAGTCCTTCTCTCATCTGCTCTATAATAGTGATTGAATTGAGTGACGAAAGAGTTTTTTCTCAACCCATCGCCGGTTAACGACTACCGCCTGTCGTCAGTCTATTATTGATTGCGTTTTGTTTCGCATTTCATATGTCATTCATCTGATGTGCGCTCGAAATGTATTATTGATTGATAATTCATACCAACAAACAATCATCAAAACATGTTTCTCTCTTTCTAAACATCATGTTATTTGTTTCGCAAATTTTCAACTTTTAAAATCAAAAAGTTTTGAAGTGGGAAATAAAATAGTCATGCTACAATGATACAATGTTTTGAATAATCGTGGCTTTACTGCTCAAACAATTGATACATTTTTACAGAAGTTGTCGACACTTTTGGTAAGTATTGTCTTATTTAAAATCTGTTCAACAAATACATTGCAAATTGTCTATGCAGTGGAATTGTAGAGTGTAGTTGCAGTTTACTTGTTAAATCAAATCGTGACTTCCCTCATATTGAGCTAATTGGCGAATGCTTAGTTTTGTGTAAATGCAGGCTTTAAACTCTGCCATGAGCATATTTTGCCAATTTATTGCTGCATTCTTCTCCTCATCGGCTCAATTGCCCACAAACTATATTCTTTGTTAAATTTGTACTCAACATAAAGTACAGTACAGTCTAACTAATTGCTTCAATTTGATTGAAGAATCTCTATCCGCAAATAAACTTGCTAAAAATGTACTTGATGGTTTGAATTAAATACTTATTTTTATTAAAATTTTAAGAAATTCTATTTTAGAGAATAATATCCTTCGATAATATTTTTGCAATTCTTAAATAAGATAGTAACATATTAAAATTGCAAACATGAAAAACAAACTGGGTACTCCGAATTAATACACCAATAGTTTATTTAAAGCGCTGTTTAAAAGCGAGTAATTCGTGGGCAGAAAAATTATGCAAAATATATACATGCGCCTTTCAAATTGAATAAATAAAGATTAATTTTATGTTTGCATTTAAGTATTCGCAATAAAAATTGTTTGGGCCAAAATGATGCATGGTAGAAACTGGAAAACAAGCGAATCTTTATTTATTTAGAATGAAAACACATTTTCGAAGGGAGTGTTTCGCGTCTGAAAGCAATGCAAATGTTTGGGCCGTATAGTCAATGCATAATTACAATGCATTTCTACGAATGCACGCAATTATACAGTACAAAATTATTACATTTCAATTGTAAATTATACAATTGTTTAATTTGCTCTATTATCATAAGTTTACGCAAACTATTATTATCAAGTTTATTATTGTTTTAGTATTAAAATTAATTTAAATTAAATAAAAGATAAAAAACAATTAATTTAATGACTATTTTGATATTAGATTATACTTTGTATACACAATGTATTTGATTTGTTGTTTTGCAATGAAATAACTTATAAAAAGCATTGAATGGCTTTTTGCGGAGAGGAGGGTTTGGAAATTGTTCCTGGCTAGGTTAGATGGTTAGAAGAGGTTGGGAAGAGCGGTCGGTTAGCGCGCGCGGGCACTGCACGAGTGGCGTATAATTGAGGTTTTGCACTGTTGTGCACAGCTCTACCACTCCACCACTACCACTAGCATGCATCAATGTACGGATTGTTGGCGCGGCCCTCAGTGCCTCTTAACCGCTAAATAATCATATATCTTATTGACAGTGACCAGAGTAGCATGGTAATTTCAACGCAATTGCACTGTGCGTTCGTTAAAAAGAGAAAGCATTTATTGCATTTGATTGTGAGAGGAAAACACAGTTAATCTTAGCATGTCACAATCTCGCAATCGTGGTTTCCAATGCGGGTCTACTTTTTCCGTCTAATTTGCATTAATTAAGCGTAAAATCTGCGAATACTCCCGAATGCGGGTCTAATTTAGCCATGCAACTTTCGCCAACTTTTCGGCTTTCTTAATTGACCGAATTGGCCATGCTAGATTAGTAGATATATCCGGAAAATCTGACTACTTATACAAAACACTGTTTATGCAACGATTTAAACATTTCTTAAATATGTATTTTTATACATTATATTTAATTTATTACTTTTTTAAGTATAAATTTTATGATAAATAATATATTTTTGCGAAATATTTTTGCAAAAACAGAACACAATTTGAGTGAATAATTAAATAATCGATTATAATGTTAGTAATGTTAGAATGTTGTGTGAATTCGTGTGATTAATAGCATTGATAAACCAGTTATTCTGAGAAAATCTCTATTTTGGCGAACATTTTGTTCGGAAATTATATCGTTTTTATTGTTGGGCTGAAAGAGAGCGCCGATAGGAGTGAAGGACTGATAGGTTTGTCAGCTATTAAGTGAAGCTAATAGTTGTAAATACTTTCGAACATAAGTTTAATTTTCTGAAGCTTTTAGTGCTTACTGTAGGGGAGAGCGGATGGCGGAGAGCGCTGGCAGAGAGCGCTGGGAGAGAGTGTGTGTGTGTGTGTTGGAAAGATGAGCATGGTGAGTTTGTATGTGATGTAGTGATGAGAGAGCAATAAAAGTAAAACTGATATTTCGAATAAACGCGAATATATTGAGCGACAGTGAGTCGAACAGTCGATGTGTGCATCTGTGCCACAAAAACGGCACTCCTTTCTCAGAAACTATAAAAATTAGCAAAACTCCGACCATTTAGTACTGCATAAAAATATACATTTGTACATGCTACTCATTTGGTACTGATGTGTGGAATGCTTTCAGACATTCATTTATGCCATTTATATATTTTTGATTCGATTTTTTATATCAAATATAATTATATCATATCTATGAAGCGCTTCCATTATACAGTCTAATTGTGCATTATTTAACTCTAGCATGCTTCAAACTATTTTAATTACACAAGGCACAAAATATTTGTTGACTGTTTAGTGATTCTTGTAAAAATTAACATGACAATCCATATTTTAAAATAAATAAAATGTTATTAAAGGTTATAAATATTTTTATCGATTGATTAATGATAATAAAAGTCAGTTTTACGGCATTTTTACCCATTATTTATGATTTGAAAAAACATTCTATAATTTTCTAATTAAAAAATGCTTTTTTAAAAATCAGCATAGCAGCAATTTGAACAAATTGAACTGAACTGCTTAATTGCGAATTTTAATTACATATTAAAATAAAAACAAAATTCAAAACTTCGAAAGGTTTTGGTTTTCAAACATTTGGCGAAAATACAGTACAAAACCGAAATACATGTCTCGATAAGCAGTAAATATGTTTATACAGTGTATATATTGAATACATAGAACAAAATGACCACAAAAAGGGTACGGAATGCCGAAAACGCGGAAAACCGCAGCGCCTAAAACGAGCATGTTAGTTTTGATAGAGTAACGAGTGCTCCAAACGAGCCGTTGATACTTCTGGTGGCGAACAACTGCCAAACCCTTTCGCAAATAACTTAATACAAGTAATGCAATGACACAATCATGCAATGATGGAATGATTCATGGTGAAAACGCATTTGACATGCTATTTAATGGTCAGATGCGGTGAATTTAGATAAAAACGCAAACAAATCGCGTATCGGATGCGCCGTTTGAGTCGACACCTCAACAATAATTAGCACTTTATGTCTAAACGTATTCATTCACACAATCATACAATCCGTGCGTTTGCATCCAAGCATAGGTACACGAATACACTGTACATTTGCAGCATTTATGCATCGCATTTGATTATGCAGTCTATTATTAGCGTAAGGCAGTAGTGGTGAGTTTTTTAGCAATGATTAATAGAAATGAATAGTTTGTCGACAATTAAAGGCATACATCGGATGTGAATCCGGCGTCGAATTGCTTATCGCCGGCGCTAATGGTGGGACACAAGTGTCCTCTACTCCCAAACCCCAATCCCTGGCCTCCCGTTCCACATGATTACGCTATGAGAGCCACTAATAAAACGAATGCATAATTGCAATACATTGTGTGATACCACAAGAGTGATGTGCGGCGCGCGGGTAGATAGGCTGCCGCTGCTCATGCCGGCGCTCATGCCGGCGCTCATGCCGGCGCTGCTGCGGTCGGCTAACAAACTGCACAAACCTTTTAAATTTCGAAATGTTTTTTATGAAATATTTTTTTTGTAGATTTTTTAATTGATTCTAATTTTTCTCTTAATTTTTATATTTCAAAAATTTATTACAAACACTGCATACCTGCGCACACCTGTGCCTCAAACTACTTGTGCCGAAAATTTTCTTTAATCATAAGCGATGCACACATTAAGCGATTTTTTTGTACATATTTTTGTTTTCGTAATAAAGTTGAATAACATTTTAAAGAATATAGTTTTTCTCTTGAGTTATAATACTTTGTACATGCTAGTAATGGCAGTAATGTTGTTTTTGCAACAATTTGTTTTGTTTTTTAAATATAGCAATCTCAATTTTGTCCGTTTTAATAGATATAATAAGTTATTTTAGAGAATTAACTCATTTCTCCAATTCTCAGAATTGTTTCAGAAATGTAATAAAATTGAATGTAGAGTAGGCATGGAATGAGCATGCTTAAATGCTTAAATGCTAAAATGTGGAAGATTTTGTCGATTCGCACGGCTTTAATAGGTTTTGTGTAGATTGCTATCATCTGATGGCAAAACACATTGTCTTTTAAGTCATATTTTGTGACACATTTCCGACTCTAATCTCAACATGCTAATCTCTGCATAATAACTAATAAAATCAAATTTAAATTTAGATTTAGATTTAGAATGCTTCTTTTCTAATTATTAGTAACTTTAGTTTTTTTTTCTATACTAAACCCGATTATTAAGTCAAGAGTTTTATTTTGTTTAATGTATTAAATTTATTTATAAAATTAAATTTGTGTAGTTTTAGTGCACTGTATAATTTTCAGCACATTTTTTCTCAAAGTGATTAAATGGTAGAAGTATTTTAAACATGCTTATTGTTTAAAATTTATAACAGATTATGTTTAAGATATAAAACAAATTTTGATTAATTTAGCGGATATTCCGTTCAAATCAAGTGTCTAATCACTGGCAATAAAAAGAGTGTAAACTTTTGCAGTCTATTTGTTGCTATACATTGATATTTAATAATTTATTCGCTAATTAAAGCCCAGAGAAGATATTTTCCTGAGATATGATTAATAATGCAATGTAAAAATTTAAATTTTATATCAATTATAAAATGATTTCAAAATTTTAAAGATTAGGAAAAAATAATGAATTAAATTTCGATTCGATTTTAATTTATCAAAAAAATTGTTATTCTCTGTGAAGAGAATGCATTGAAAATATGTTATAATTGATAAAACAAACGCCCAGTTATGCAGTGCTTAACATATCACTACTAATTATAAATTGCTAAATATTATCGTAGTTTTACACTGTATTTCGTATGGCTACAATGTGTGAAGCATAATATTGAATGGTTTTTAATGTTTGCAGTGTTACACCTATTTTATACATGATACTCAAGACTATACAGCAATAAATAAAAATTTATTTATTGTTTTTTATTAATAAATTAATTTTATTGAGCAAAAAGAGTTATTTTACACCGAATATATCATGCATTATTTACAGTAATTTATTTTGATTGTTTTAAAAATCCAACAGGTTTAATTATGATAATTAAACTAGCTTGATCATTGCATTATAATCTGTATAACTATTCTCACGTAAAGTCGTCTAATGTGTTCCGATAGGCAACAAAAAATCGACTCATTTTCATATTTAGTGTTCGCCTCTAATAATGCATTTATGCATTTAAGCATGCTACAGATGCTACAGATGCTACATAGGCTAAAGATGCTGTAAATTTTAAACTGTATTAAACAAAAACTATCTGAAAATCGTTGGCTACGCTCTCCCACTGCTCTCCCGGCCATCTCTGCGCTCACAAGCCTTGAGGCGTATATCACATGACATGAGATAACGCGGATAACCAGTCCTTTCGTATAATAATTGTTATCTAATGTTATGTAATATTCAGATCCAGTCTATGGACTGACGACTCGGAGAAACGATTTTCGCATTATTTTTGTTCATAAGTTCGCAAAACACTTCTCGCACTACCCGAGCGCACAACACATCGCAACACATCGACTCATTTATTTTTAACCATGATGCTTCCATTCACGCCTCTATATCCCGATGTTGCCAATGCTAAACATATGTTTTTATTTTGTTTCATGCTTGTTTTTACTGTTTTCACGCCAAGAGTCTAAGTTTGTTGTATTAATAAAAGTTTTATTTGTTAATTTATGCATGCTGCAAACTCGTAATGTTGATCGTGAAATATACGCGTTTACTAATCTATAAAGAGATATGAAAAAAGAAACTGTGTAAAATGTAGTTGTGTATAATAATGCGTAAACTGATTATAATCTTTAGCAAAGATGTGATTGATTTCGATTGGTTTGGATATAAAACCGAAATTAATTCGTATTTCGACTTCTGGTTAATGAATTCACAATTTGTGCTCATCTTTCGCAATACGAGTGCATATAAGCAGTGCTTTTCGTTTTACACTGTATTTAAGTATTCATTTCAAATCAATTACTTCGAAAATATCACGAAAAGCCCTCAAAGGATGCGGTCATAAGTGTGAAGTTTGTGCTCAAAAATATACACTATTTATAAAAATTATATTTTAACTACAGTGTACTCTAATTGTTTTATAATTCTATCATGTTGAAAATTACTGTACATTAAACGCGGTGAATGGATACCAATCATATTTCACCTTGCTCTTCCATATTTTATTATTATTAGTCAAAATTTTGGTTGTTTTCACAATCAAAAGCAACAAGCACAATTTGATACTGTACTGTGCATGCTGAAACTGTTATATTTTTATTACTGGAATTTATTCTTATATTAAAGTTTATGTTTGGCTAAATTTTATCATGTTATCTTTGAAAAGTCTACCAAATGAGCTAATACTGCAATTTTAATGACAATCACAATAAGAGAGTATAAGTTTAAGTGAAGTCGAAAACTCTTCCAATTATTTGTCTGTTTTTGTGAAAAAATGAAACAATTTTTGTGTTGACATCGAAATCGAAAATCCAATTAATCGATCGCATCATTAGTGCATTAGAATTAAACGCTCTATTCGTCTATTCGTGTATTAGTCGTTGTGTTTATGTTTAGAGGACTAAAACAATTGCCAAAACTTTTAATTAGTTTTGTTTGTCTTATATGTGTTTTGCAGTTAACGGGCGATCCGTTGCACTCGAGCTCTCGGCTCCAGCGCTGGCAGTGCTTCGTTAGCCCAAAAAGCAGATGCCATACCATTGCTGCCATTCCTGCCATTCCTCCAATTGGACAATGAGTTTATTACTGGCCATATGTCGACGGTTTCGAACCCAACGCCAGAGACGCGAAGAGTGAAGATAAGGCCAACAGAGGATTGGATTACTGTCTCTACACTCAGACACTGAGACACTCGAGAAGTCGACAATCGGTTCGAAATTATTCGTTAAAACAAACGCAAAGTTTGAGCAAAAGTGGAGAAAAAAGTATTGACTTTGAAAACAGTGTTTCGGCGACACTGTTAGCCGTCCGTCCGGTGCTTATTGACGACGACTTGTGTTTCGCAAATATTTAATTCAATTTTAATCGACTATTCGTTACAAACATTCTTCGCATCAAATCAATCGCCGATCGGTTGACTCCAACTGTTGACCAGAACTTGTGACCCGAAGTGTAGGCCCTCTTCGGCAGTAATGACGGAATTCCTGTTTCCGGGCGAACGCCTCCTGAATGAGGTGATGAACGAACACCCGGGAGAGCTGATGCGCACCGGCAGTCCGAACATCATCTGCTCGGCCCTACCGACGCACTGGCGCTCGAATAAGACCCTTCCGGTGGCCTTCAAAGTGGTGGCGTTGGGAGAGGTGACCGACGGGACGGTTGTGACCATCAAAGCGGGTAATGACGAGAACTGGTGCGGAGAACTCAGGAACGCCTCCGCCGTCATGAAGAACCAGGTGGCCAAGTTCAATGACCTCCGCTTCGTCGGCCGCTCCGGCAGAGGTACGTCCACTCACACCGACCCACACTCCCGACATACCCGTCCTCTACTGCATAAGATATACACTTAAGCATGATCATTTGCTAAAACATTAAGCATTTATTATTTTCACCCGTAATATAACAAAATAAAGCCAAAGTATATTAAATAAATTCTTATTTTATAAGCATGCTAAAATTGAATTATTTTAAATCCTACCAGCTATTCAATTTAAAATTAATTCAATTTAAAACTACACTGTATCGGGTTTTCTATCAATTACAAATACATTTATTAAATTTTATTAATTACCAAGTTTAAATAAAAATTATAGAAATTTTTAATTCTATAAAATGCAGAGCGTATTAAATTGTATTAAAACTAGCATGTAAAGTTATACTGTAGTACGATATTAAATATTATTCAAAAGTATAAAATATAATGTTCTATAGTTCGGCTAAACAAGCCATTCACTCATGCATTGCAAATATGTTAGCAATCAGTTTCCCCGAGTGTTCGACTGTCAGCCCCACACACACTGAGATCGGGTAGAGAACAGACATTTACTTATTCTTTACACTGTATATGCGTATACTTTAACTTTATGCTGTACTGTACTGTACATGCTACATGCTAAAATAGCTAAAACAGCCAAAACAGGCAAAAAAGCAAAGTTTTTATTTCAACGCAAAAGAGTGGTATTTCGAGAGCACTTGAGAGAGCGATCGTATCGACGAATACATGCAATCAGTTATCCATCAGTTTTTGACTCATGAAATATCAAACGCAAAAATTTGCATAGAATTTGCCTAAATATTTGATAGCATGGCATTAACATAGCGTAAACATAGCATCTAGCATGAACATTGCGAATACATCGCAAACAAAAAGTTCGGATTTTCGAAAACACCAAAAAAGTGGTGAACAGTATAGTAGACAACGAATACAATATATGATGAATATGTGCTCCAGAAGTGAGCGCTTCTTCAACTCCTTCCCCACTCCTGCCTCTCCTCCCTCTCCTCCCAGTGCTCTGCCACTCGCCCAGCCGTTGCGTTAAACCGAGTTGTAAGCCCAAGTTCTAAATGCATCACATCTAGCACAAGCACCAGCACCAGCACTAGCACTAAGATAGCATGCTCTTTTTGTTGCTTCGTTTGAATGTTTTGAACGCCTTTTTAGTCACATATCAGTCAAACGAAACGCTTGAATAGGTTTGTGGAAGCGATGAGCCATTAGTTAATCGCTTCGAGAATTACATCTCAAAAAATACTAAAACACTGTCTTATCTCCAGTTTTGCCATTCAATCAAATGATCAATTGATGAGAATCTGTGCTATTTTACCAATTGTATCAATTGTAGCGATTGTAGCAATTTGCTTTTTCGGCGCGAAATGTTTGCATCACTACAATAAACGCAATCCGTATGAACCGAATCATCAATTCTGTCGTTTCAAATGCAATGCAAATTAAATCGAATTATTATTTTTATTTATGTCACTAAAAACAATTAGCATGTAGCATTTATGCAAACCATTAATTACTTGATAATAAGGGAACAATAAAAACCAAACGAGTTAGTTTAACATGCAAAAAATTATCATTAAAGTCAATAAAATACTTTCGTAAAAAATAGTGTAATTTTAGAGTTGGTTTGAATTTATGCTTTATTTGAAATGAATTATTTCGAAGCATTTTATCATTTCTTAATAGCAAATAATAATTCCGCTGTAATTATACGAATATTTTATCATTTTATCAGTTTATCCAAATGTTTATTTCATATCTACTAATAAAACAATATTAATGTCGAACTAATTCTTATATATATTGCGGTCTTTAGTGGAGTTCGAAGTATTCGATCATTTGATGGCAAAGTTTGGCCATAACTGAGATGAAAGAGATTAGTAAAAAATAATAGACTGTATAACTGAGTTGAGGTATAAATAAAATATCAGTCAAAAGATTACTGATTAGTGATTAGCGATTAAATAAATCCATTTCTGTTGCACTCGACTAACGAATGGAATTAATCGACGATTTTATTGAATTTATTTATTATTATTGTTATTATCCATACATTCGTCGAATGTGTAGCGAATATTAGACTTTATTTATTAGATATAATAAATTTCGGTTTTATTAGTGAAGCGAATAAACCTCGCATTTCGAGCGCAACAATAATTAGACGATTTCCACATTAATCTCAAATTGCATTCAATAGTTTAAATTCGGTTGTATGGAAGCCCACAACCAGCACAACCTAGCATGCACAAATTAGTGCGCCCAGGCAGCTAAACCCAATCATTAAAGTGACCAAAATTTCCACCAAATTATATATTTATAAGCTATGCTATACAATGTATACTGAACTTATACACTTATACATGCTAATATTGGTAATATTGCTAATAAAGCTAATAAACGGTTTCTACTCTTTATTATTTCGATTCCCGAAAACTGCTTCTCATTTAATGTTCGCAAAAATGCGATTATTTATTATGTTTTCTAGTCTTTAGTCCTTAGTGTTTAGTCTTGTTACTTTGAAACGATCATTTTTAGAAACTAGTTTCGCATTGCTTCTTAATATTGAAACATTTAAGCATGTACTGTACAGTTCAATTTTATCCGAAACTCAGTGGCGAATAGTTTGGCGCAAAATGTTTTCGCATTTTATTTATGTTTTATACGATTTTAATGCAAATCCGCAAAACATGTAATCATTAGGTATTAGCGATTGAATAGTTGTTTTATATGACGCGTTACCTTAATATGCTTAAATGCTCAAATGAAATGCTTGAATATGTTTTATGCATTTCTACAATGCATTAAAATCCATTGGAAAAGATTCGGTTTTCTCTTAATTTTTGATTTTGAAAATCGCAATAAATTTCGTTAAACGAGAATCAAATCAAAAGTCGATTTGAAATGCATTTGACTTTCAATTAATTTCTGAATTCTTCTCAAATATTAGGCAAAAGTTTTTCGTTGACTATAATCCTGAGCACAAACCCACCCCAAGTCGGGACGTACGCCAAAGCCATTAAAGTGACGGTCGACGGGCCCCGGGAGCCCAGGAGTAAGACAAGTAAATCGACACAAGTCTAGCGCACTAGCACTAGCACTAGCACTAGCATGATCAATTTAGCAAAGTGACATGATCAAATCATAACATTGATTAGTGGTTGGCTTTGCAGGACATCAGCAGCACTTGCGGGCCTTCGCCACTGCGTTCGGACACCAGAGGCAGCCGTTCCTCGACTCGAGAGCCTGTTCTCTGCCCTCCATCTCGACGACTGAGTGGCGTCTGGCGGCTCACGCGGCGGCCGTCGCCCGACTGCCCGCTACTAGTGCTCAGGGTTTGTATGAATGCATAGTTTGAATGCATTCTTATATCGATTTGATATTCAATAAAAACTTTTTATTTCGAAAAAATAATTTGTTTTCGAAACTGATCTCTCGATTCGGTTGCGAACAGACCTAACGCCAGGCCTTCACCTGACGTCCGGGTGCGCGGGCACTGACACGTGGA
>JAQIXC010002084.1:0-11931 GCA_034697605.1 Metabelba pulverosa
AACGGGAATTGTATCGAAATGTAGTTTAAACGCAAACTTTAATATTTTAATAATTTATGCAAGCTTATCTAATTCTCGTGTTCCGTAATAATTATTAATAATTACAATCTTAACTAGCATGTCGCCCGTCTCAGCGCGTTTAATCATAAATTAGACTAATCCTAACATCACACACATAAAATAAGTCTAATAAAATACATATTTAAAATATGCATAGAAATAAAGTTTTAACAATTTGTGTAAGTATTGCCATCTTTTTGTTGTTTATCATTATTATAACCTTTTATTATGTTTTGGTTTTCACAGTCAATCTGTCATTAATTATTCGCAATTTGTCTCAAATTTAAGTCAATTTCAACTAAATTCTATAATATTTTCTTAATTTATTCACAATTTAGACCATAATATGAGTTGTAATCAAAACTAAATTGCGATTAAATGTTAAAATTAGGCGAAAATCATATGTAATGTCAGTCTCTTTGGTTGCACTAAGACTTGAATTGCATTCGGATTACAACATCTCAACTGATATTCAATTTAAAGGTTTTTATTGTTTTGCAAATATTTTTGACTCAAAACTAATTCAAATATTATCTCAAAAGCTCTAAAATTTATGAAGAAATCAATGGCAGAAAACCCGCCGAAAGCGGTCAACAATAGCGAACAGCCGACTGAGTCGAGTGAAGATCAGACGAAACCATTACAAACCCAAACCCAGACTCAACCCCAAACCCAAACCCAAACCCAAACCCAAACTGTGGGCCAAACCCAGACTGCGGGTCAACGTCCGAAGCGGTGCCGAGACAGGGGTTGTCGGGAAGCGCATGACATCACAATCGAGACGTACACTAATCAGTCGAATGAGTCGAAAGCGGTGTCGCGACAGACATCGATGAAATCGAGTTCGAGTAAAGAGTCGACGCCTGACCTGCCGGTCGACGTCAACCATCAAAGCGGTGGTGCGATTGGGTCGACGACGCCGGCAGTGACCGCCGACCGGAAGCTGGTGTCGGGTTCGGTGTCGATGGCATCGCTCAATCAGATCCAGTTCTATAGCGGCAATCATTTGGTTGAAGTGACGAAAGGAATACTCCATTTGTATAAAGAGAACAAATTGACGCCTTTGGGCGAAGAGGCCGAGAGGAGCGAAATGGTGTGCATTCTGTCGGTTCCGGCGGCGATGACTATCCACGACGTGTTGCAGTTCACGGCAGCCGTCAATCAGGACATACAACACATTCGGATCATTCGGGACAACAAACCGAATCAATATATGGTTTTAATAAAGTTCTCGAACCAGAGAAGTGCCGACGAGTTCTACAACGCCTACAATGGAGTTCCGTTCAACTCAATCGAACCCGAGGTCTGTCACCTGGTCTTCGTCGCGCAGATCGAGACCGTCAAGGAGTCGGATGAGTCGAGTTTACCCGTTTGCGGGTTCACAGAACTGCCTACTTGTCCCGTATGTCTCGAGCGGATGGACGAGTCGGTTGAGGGGATTCTTACCATTTTATGCAACCATTCCTTCCACGGCGGGTGTCTCGACAAGTGGGGCGACACTAGTTGTCCGGTTTGTCGCTACTGCCAGACCCCCGAACTCATACCCGACAACCGGTGCTTCGAGTGCGGGTCTCAGGCCTCACAACAGGACACGCTTTGGATTTGCCTGATATGCGGTCACATCGGGTGCGGCCGTTATAACGAAGGCCACGCATACAAACACTACTCCGAGACGCAGCACACGTATGCCATGCAATTGGGTTTGAATAACAGGGTTTGGGACTACGCGGGCGACAACTATGTGCACCGACTGCTGCAGAACAAAGACGGAAAGCCCGTCGAAGTCGAGTGCAATCATCAGTCGAGTAACGACGAAAAGATCGATTCCGTGCAGTTAGAGTACACCTATCTGTTGACCAACCAATTGGAAGCGCAAAGACATTACTTCGAGGAGACGTTGGCCCGCATTGAGAACGACGCGCACCGACAGATCGACGAGATTGTCGACAAAAACAAGATTATCGCCGAAGAACGCGACGAACTTAAGTGCAATTTAACGCTCGTCTCGAAAGACAAACAGCTTTTGGACAAAAAACTCAATCAATTGACGACTAAATTGAATAAAATTCAATCCGAACTCAAGGACGAGAGGGAACTGAATAAGTGTTTGCGAGACAACCAAATGGGTTGGCAGACGAAGATCACCGAAACGGAACAACAGCTCAAAGAACTGAAGGCGAGTAAGGAGAAGGAGGTCTTGGAATTGCAGGAACAGGTCAGGGATCTCATGTTCTTCCTCGAGACGCAGGAGAAGCTCAAGACGGTGTCGGACGAGACGCGCGACGAGATCGCCGGCGGACACATCGTCGTCCAGTCCGGCTCTGACGGCGCCGGCTCTTCCCGACCCAAGACTAAACTCAAGAAACGCTAAAACATTTCGACTCAGTTTTGGCACAATTTGTACATAAGATTTAATAGTTTTAACAAATCGTATAATAAATGTTAATTTAATTGTAATTAAAGTTATTCTCAATTTATTCAATACGGAAACCAAGTGTTTGAGTGATTGTTTCAAATAGTGTTAGAATTTCAATTAAAAAGGTTTTTTAAATTATTTATAACCTAAAAAAACTTAAAAACCAATTAAATACATAACAAAAGATTAAATTTATTTTATTAAATAAATAAAATTCTAATTAAAAAAATGTCAATTTGTTAGCACAACTCGGGATGAGTCGAGTCTAACAATTAGTGGCATTTATTTTCATCTAAACGTTCTATTAATTAGAATATATATTAAACTAATGATTAGATTTAAAAACGTTAATCGATTAGTGATTTTAAAATTTAAAATCTAATAAAATAACAAAAATATGGTTTAAATACTAATAGAAAAATAGAATCGAAATTCTGGTTAAATTAGATCTAATGACGAGAAGCGAAGAGCGGGTCGTCGAACAGATCCGAACTCTCACTCAATGTTTTCGGTTTGGGTTTCGATGAAACCGTAGACTTCGATGTATTAGCTTTCGGTGCTTTCGATGCTTTCGGCGCAAAGATATCTGAATTCAAATAATGATTGAAATATAAAATAAATGCAAACATTAAATACGAAAAGGGTTTTCGTGTAAACTCTGATAGCAATCAATTGGACTTTGGGTTCGGGAGAGCGGAATGGATGTGCGCTCAAGACATACCGTCGTCATCGTCGTCGTCATCGAAATCGAATACCGGCTTTGGTTTGGCTTTAGTTTCTTTGATTGGTTTCATGTCTTCCCTCTTCTGAAACAAACCGGACTTTTCGTCGTCACTGTCGCTGAGAAACGAATTCGAAACCACTTTCGAGACTCCGGTTCGTTTGTCCGACTGTTGGCTAACCTTTTTCGCGTCGGCCGTCGGTTCGGTTCTAATGGTTTTGGTTTTGTTGACCAAAGAAAACAAGTCTTCGTCGTCACTGTCACTGAACAGACTCGCCGTTTGCTTCGAGTTCTCGGTTTTCAGTTCGGATTTAACGCTAAGACTAGAGTCGGAACTGGAAATGTCGTTAAATAGACTGCTGTTCGACGGCTTCATTAGATTCGAAATTAGATTCGATTCCGCTTTCGATCCTATATTCGACATAAACTTCTCGTCTTCGCTGTCGGATGTGTCGAAGAGACCCGATTTGTCCACTGATTTCTGCGACTCATCCCTTCGGAAGGCTTTGCCGGAACTGAAGAGCGAGTCGTCGTTGTCGTCAAAGTCGTCGAACACATTGAGTGAAGAAGTCTTCGGTTTATCGAATATTTTACTAATGTTTGTATTCTTCGAACTATTTGTTTGCGTCGGAAATATGTCTTCTTCTTCAGTCGACGGCGACTTCACTAATGCGTTCAAATGTTTCGCCTTTTGTTCGTCTGTCGGATAATTCGGATTTAAATCCAATTTATTTACCGTTTCGTCGACACTATTAATCACCGATTGGTTCGATATCTTTAAAGTTCTTATGGCAGCGATTGGCGGAGAATTGTCGGCCGAAGCGACAGAAATATCTACTTTTGGTTTCAAATCTTCATTGAAATCAATAATTGGCGTTAATTTCACTACTCTTTTAGAGGGAGGCCTTCGTTGCCGTTGAGAACCCAATTGTGCCCTATGTTTGAGTACGTCGTTAGACAGCGGAACAGTTGGTTCACCTGTACTGAAGATAATGGAATCGGTTGTCAATTCGGGTTTAGACACCAACACATCGTCCGGTGCTCTTAAGTCTGTGCTTTGTGTTTGCGTTTCATCTTTACTATTGCTTTCAACACAATTCGATTGACTCGAATCGAAAATATCGGACACTTTCTCGGAATTCGTTTCCAAAACTATATTTTTATTCACATTTGTCTTAAATTCGGATTTAAAGTCTTCGTCAGAATCATCACTATTGGTATCGCTTTCGCTCTCGTCATACAAAGACTTCTTCTTGAGAGCAGAACTCAATTCTTTGATCAGATTTTGACTCTCATTTGGTGTGACTTCGGGTGCGAAGACATTGCGATTTTGTACACTATTTTGCTTCGACTTAACCGGAATGGCAGCGAACAGGTCGTCGTCATCATCGTCGTCGTCGAACAAACCCTTCGTCTTCTCAATAGTCTTCGTCTTCTCGGCCTTCGGAACCGCTCGCGAAAAGGCTTTTGGTTTCGGTTTTTCCACTTCTTTCTTAACACTCGGTCTTAACGTTTCAATTGATTTCTTCGGAACGACATGACTGAAGAGGTCGTCATTGTCTTCGTCCTCGTCATCGAATAAACCCGAAGTCTTCGGCACAACTCGTTTGGCCTCAGAAGTGGACAAAACATTTTTAATCTCCGCTTTTGTTTGACTCGTTTCCAAAGTCTTGTCAAACAATGAGTTATCGTTCGACTCTTCGCCGAATAAATTCGAAAAATTCGACTTTTGTTTAGTTTCTGTTTTCTTAACATTTTTTGTAATTTTAAAAATCGAATCGTTTTCGTCACTACTATCGGAGTCTAATTCAATACGTTTTGAACTATCAGTTCGACTCTTATTGGCACTAAATAGAGATTTCGGTTCTCGTTCTTCACTCACAGACAACGGATTGTTTGGATTTTTCGCACTAATAGCTGCCGACAACTCGTCATTGAAAGACCGAATCAGTGGCTTCGGCGCCGATTCGATCACATCGTCCGTCGGCTCAAACAGATTCTCTTTAATCGGTTCATCGAAATCGCTTTCATCGCTTGAGAGCCGCCTTTCGTTATTTGTCGCACTTCGAGGAATAACACCGAAAATATCTGTCGACTCGTCTTCGCTGTCATCGATGTCTGCTATTAAGTGATTTGCGTTCGAAGTCCTGTTCTCCGCAACAAATGTCTCCGAATCCGAGTCGACGTTTTGCACACTTTTCACATCACTTTTGATGTCGTTTTCAACTCTAGTCTTCAGATCAATGGCCGGATTCTCTTCAACAGAACTAAGTCCAACAAAATTATCTTTAATAAAGTCTTCGCTTCCGATAATAAATGGCAAAAGTCTTTGCGAGTATTCATCTCTAGAGCTGTCGGAGACGAGACCCTCGACTATAGAGTCGTTTTCGTCGTCCGAATCGGTTTGCAAAACAGGTTTCGATACGCAATCGAACCGTTCGTTCAGTAAATCCAAACCAAGTCTTAACGCGCTTTGGATTTTCGGCAAAATCTCTTCGTCTTTAGCCTTCGGACTCATCAATGGCTCGTTTGACTCAATAGTCATATCATTAGTGATAATGTCTTCCATTTCTTCGTCGTATACCCTATTCTCGACGAACTGACTGTTGGCCAGCATTTGGAACTCATTTATCACGTTATCCACTCTAACGCTATGGATCTGCGAAGACATCAAAATCGCAATCAATTACCGATAAACAAGTCGTTCGATTCGAGCGATCATTGAGACAAACCTTCGCTTCAAAGACTAGAGAATTGATGGACTGATTCGTGTTTTCGGTTTTCGTAATCAAATCATTACTCAATTGCTTTAAATGCGACAAAAGCTGTCATTAAATCAATAAAAACATCAGAAAATCTGTTGGAATCGCTTCAATAGCACTGTCGATGACATTACCTCCAAATCATTCTTAAGCGACCACTTCTCGCAGTTATTCATCAGCTGCCGAAGGTCTCGGCCATCGATCGGCTCATCTTCGGCGTCGGCGAACCGATTGGTCGGACACTGAAGCGATTGAAAGCAATGTTTGAGTGAATTCGTCGATACGTCTGAACATTCGTCGCCTTCGTCTCGAAACTGACCTGCATTTTGGTGCCGACGGGACCACTCTTTTCGCTCCAATTACTTCAATAGATTGCCACCACTTGTCGTAAACTCGAAAACAACAATTCATTCAAAACAAGACAACAATTAAGAGTTAAATCCAATTCTAATCGAAGTAATCATTCGATTGGTTCGCTTGAAGTCGACCTCAAAAGTCGAGTCAAAACAGTTCGCATAAAACGCCCATAAATTAAGTCTCACTTCGACTCCAAATCCCAATAACAATACGATTTGCGATTTCTATTGATTTTATTACACTGATTAAACTATCTTTTTATCCCACTTTAGAAATAATGAACAGATTAATTCGTTATAATTATTTGTTTTATACATTTATCTAATTATCAATTCAAGTATTAATAGCAAAAATTGTTTTCCATTCAAAGGGAATAAATATATTTGAAATGAATTTGTTTCGCAAATAAAAACTTTATTTTATTTTCAAATTTGAAAAAAAGTTCAAACTTTAAGAATACTAACCCGTAATACAAATACATTATTACAACAAAACTGATTAGCTATGACTGATTAGAATATGATTTTATATAAATCCATTGCAAATTCAATGCCTTTCGGTCTCGTCATTCGGTTCCGTCGCATCCGATTCGGTGTCAATCGCCGAGAGTTCGGTCACATTACACACGTTTTCGAACATATCTCTGAAATTATAAACACAATTAGCGGTGAAAAAGATCTAAACTCAGGTCAAGAAAAGTCAAATCAATTCATTTGAAAACTGACTTAATATTGGAATCCAAATCGGTTTGTCTGATGTGTTGGATCACCCGTTCGGGCACTTCAAACATTGCCGACTCATTGCAGAACTGAACGCATTGTTTGCCGAATGAATACATCTTCGCATCGATTGCTCTAATGATTAGCTTAACGAACGTTTCTGGACTGAAATCGCGAATAACATCAAAAATTTTAGACACTTTTCGAAAATATCGACAAAATTGATCGAAACCTCGGAGTTCCCAAAACTTTGTTCTTTTCATTAATTAATTTCTTGAAAATTTTGATCGCATTTTCAATGTCGTAAGCATTCAAATAGACTTCAATCGCAAATCCGAGTAAATGACCGCTAAATCTAAATTCGGAAATAATGAATAAAATTTCGAGAATTTCGAATTGAATAGAAACCGACTGATTGAGCATAAAGTGGCCCTCTTTTAGCTGCTGTTCCATTCGCTGGTCGATCGCTTGTATGGCGTCGGTCGCTGTCGACAAATCAAAACTCAATTCGAGTTCACAAATGAGTGCATGTTTTGAGATTACGAACCGATTTGAGAGAACTTCTTCTGGAGTTCGAAGTCGACGTTTGCGGTAGAGATTAGATGAAACAAGTCTTCCATTAGTTTAATATTACTTAAGTACTCGAATTGTTTGAAATCAGTCCACATTCGCAGCACATAGTCGTACGACTCGAACAGAGATATCATTTTCAGAATTTCGGCCATAATGTACGGCTCGGGTATGTAGATGTGAGGCACATATCGCTCGTATATCTCCATAAAGGTCTTGATTTCTTCTCCATTACAAAGCACTCGAAAGTACTTTTGGCTATAATTTGAAAATTTTATTAAATAATCGAAAAACTGGAAGAAAGTGACGAATGACTGACAAATATGTGGATTCACTCAAAGTGTTTCCCAAAAGTTTGCCATTTTTCGGATGCGATACCATTCGGTGTATTCGATTGGCCAGTTGTATGTCGCCGTACCTCTGCTCACAAGTACTCATTGCGTTGACAAAGAATTCGACTACAAGTCAAACATAAAGTAATAAGAATTGAAATAAAAACCAGTTTTCACTTCAAGTAATACCGTCTCTGATGTCCTGTATCTCAAATATCTTGTTCTCAATTCTATCCATTATCTCGTAGAGGATGGGACTGTCGGACCCCCTGTCCCTCACAAATATATTCAGCAAATGATGGTAAGTGGCCAGAGAGGGCTCAACTCCCAATTTGGTGCACAACTCCACCAAAACCTTTTTGGCCAAACTCTGGGAGAACTTCATTGTTCCGAATCGACTGATCACTTCCAAGACATTGTTCAATGTCTGCAAATTCGGTTTAATTGCATTCGATTTCATATAATTGAGCAGTTCTTCGACGTACAGCCAACGCGATTCACTCGACTCTCTCAACATCGGCGCTAATCCTATCAAACTGTTGACGGTTTCGGTGTTTAGTCTCAAGCCTTTGTCAGTCATCTCCAGATAATACTGGAACGCCTTCTGCGACTGCGAATGTCTGGCCATTCCCTGAATTAACGCGCAATACGTTTCACTCGTCTTCTCCTCAATCGCACTAAACAGCTGTTCCGCAAAGCCGTTGTCCTTCCAAAGACTTCGAGGAATCTCCGATCGCTTCAGATATTGCTTTTCGACAATAAACTCCAAATCCGTCGGTTCTTCGCAATTGTAAAAACAGACCAATTCTAACAACTTCTGCAAAGTGTCGGAACCGATGTCTTGCGAATCTCGGGTCAGGTTTTTGTAGCAAATCATCGAATGGTTCACTTGTTTGCGCGAAATGCAAGTCTTGAGATCCGATTCGTCGACTTCAGTCTTATCGTCGATCAGTTCGCTGTAAGTGAAAGCTTCGATCTTCGGCTCCGAGTTGTCTCTGAAGAACAGTTCGGGAAACTCGTCGAACACGTATTTGGCCGCTCGTCGGCCCGACTCCCGCGACAACGAAAACAAGCGCTGGAATCGACGTTTTGATCGATTAATGTCTGAAAACAATTCGGCAATAATTGCAATACCTTTTGGTTATTACTGAGAGGAGTGAGAAACGGGTCGTCAAGGAAGCGATATTCGGGTGCATTCATGTCCTGCAATGCCGATACTGTCAATACAATTGCAATTCAAACGCTTTCAAAACAAACCTTTTCCGTCATATCCGCCAAAACTCGCAATATATCGGTCGGACCTCTGAATACAACCGACAAAAGAGTTAATCGAAAAAAGTTGCCAACAATTCAAACAAATCAAACCTTTCGATCCGTTTCGGGATTTTAATCACATTTTGCTGTGAATTGTCTTTTTGGTCGACACTTAGTGTGGAATACAAATAGCGAATTGGCGTTCGGTTTGATTTAATGCAATGTTTACTCAATTGTCGCAATAAATTGATTTGATTTGCTTTTAAAGCCATTCTTTCGACGAGAAACTCAAATTCAAATCAAAACCAAATGTAAACAAAGTGTTGGCAACACATGGTTTGCGCCGATTGTGTGAATAAAGTACGTGTCGTTCAACCGATTCGCGATTAATATCATATCAATTGCTATTTTAATTCAAAACTTTTAGTCTTGCTGATTCTCAATCTACTAAATTGCAACAGTCTTCATATATTTATAATTTAAATGTAAATTTTATACATATAATTTATATATTTTGTTTATAAAATACACCGTAATGTTTGTTTGATACAGTATAGTCAAACTTTCTCATTTATTATAATTGAGCATGAATAAATTTAAGCGAATAAATTAATACTATTTATAATATAAAATTATCAAGTTTATTTCCACACTTCTTCGTTGCGATTTAATGCCGTAAATGAAAAGCACGAAAATGTGAATTAAATGAATGAAACGATAGATTGGATTCAAAACTTCGAAACTTTCGATTAGAGTTCGACTCTTGGCCTCAAAATTGAAGTTTAATTTATATTTCAATCAATAAAAACGTTTCGTTTTTTCATTACTAAACGTCAGTTCAATAATAGCCGGAATTTGCACTCGTTTTGGCAAAAATGAGCAAAACTTGTATTAAAAGCAGTGGCGAGTCATGAGATCACATGTCTTGTGTCGACCACCGATAGGCCTCTTCAAGAGTCGACTCTTTGTTGGATATCTTGTCGAATAACGTCTTCTCGAATCCATTGGATCTGTCGACGCCATCCCATCGATATCCGGGACCGATGTTATACCGATTGGCCGGAGCCGTCGGTCCCTTGTATTTGGGTTTCACTACAATCACTCCATCTTTGGTCTCCTTCTTCGCCTTATTCTCGCGAATGGTGGCCAACATCGGGTCGTCTTCTCTCTCCTTCTCTCTCAACATTCGGTCCAAATCAACGTCGCCTTCATATCGGGCCAAAGGTTTCGACATTTCGTGTAAATCGGATTCGCGTTTCTCTTTCTGCTGTTCCGTTTGGACCAAACCCTTCGACCACTTCTTATACTTCGCCTTCTTTTCCGAATCGACTTTCTCTTTAATCGAATCCAATTCGCGTTTGCGTTCGGCTTCGCTCTCGAGGTCACGGATTCGACCCGATTTCGAGTCTCGGAAAACCGTTTTCGCATTTTTACCCAACATTTCGGCACTAATTGTGTCGTAAAGTCTTTGTTCCCTCTCTTTAGTCGCCTTCAGCTCTTCGCGTAAGAACTTCGGGTCCGAAAGACCGGCTCTTTTGCCGTCAAGAGTTGTACTTCTTTTCGACGAATTCTTTTGATCTAATTTCGGAGATCGAGGCGGAGATAAGTCACTGTCCGAGTCATGTCTTTGTGAATTAGATCCGCTTCTATTCGGTTCTAGTTTTGGCGACATATGTCTGGATCCGGATTCGTGTCTTCTCTTACTTCTCGACTGTCTTCTCACTTCTTTGGTGTCTCTTTCGGGCGACAAATCGCTGTCCAATTCAAGAGTTCTTTGTCTTGACCTCTCATTTGTGCGTTCGTTGCGTTCGGGCGACAAATCACTGTCCGATCGGTTGCCGACACGTCTGGAATGGTTGGGCCGAACGGGCGATAAATCGCTGTCCGAATCGTTTTTGTGGCGATTTTTTCGACTTTTCGGTAAAACGTTTTTATTGTTCTTGTCTTCAATCCTCTTATCACTTCCATAATCCACTTCTTCAGCAACTGATTCAATAGTTTTCCATCGGGTTCTGTCGATGTCTTTGCGCCTCATATGCAGAGGTCGTTCATCGACTACAGCGGCGACGATCGGCTTCTCCTCTTTAGTCCCGAAGTACAACTCGTCGTCACTCGCATTCAAGTCCTTATTCTTCATATCGATGTCGTCGTCGAAGATGCGAATACTTAACAGAAATGGAAATCCAATATAATTAGTGAAAACAAGTTTAACGCGAAATGAAAATACTTTTTCGATTTGTGTTTAACCGCTTTCTTCTTCTTGGCCTTCATTTTCGTCGATTTGTCATCATTTGGCGCCAAATACTTCATCTGAATGTACTGTTTATGTTCGAGTGGCCGGTCGTACGCCTTGTGAGACATCGTGTGAGACATCGAAGACTTTAATCGCGAATTCAATTCAAATTTAACTCAAATATCAAATGAATGCAAACAAAAACCACCCGTTTATTGCACTACTGTTTTGTAAACATTATGTTAGCATTCAATTCAATTCAATAGTAATGCCATCACTCGACAGGTTTACACAGTTCTACGTTCGAAACTTTTACAACATATCTTAATTATCGGTACAACTTCGAAGTTAAAAAGTATTATCAGAAATTATATCAAATTAATTATTATATAAGTAAATTGAAAACAATAGTTATATAATTATTTTGAAAATAAAAATTTCGAATTTCGCTAAACAATGAAATTTTCAAATTCTAAACAATCGACTAAACAATGAAATGTTGGATAA
>JAQIXC010002085.1:0-11928 GCA_034697605.1 Metabelba pulverosa
GTATAGAATAGTGTAGTATATATAGAGAGAGAATATATGCGAATATGCGTTAAGATTAGAATAGCTGAGAGTTGGCTCAGATATTGTCGATTTGCGGAAAAAGAGTCGCAAGCAGTACGTGATGAGCGCACACGGCGTACGACACCAGTGCTGACTGCACTGAGGCCTGAGCTTTAACACCGCAATAGGACTAATATTGACATTTTGCTGTTGTCACGAATACTGAACTGAAAACTGTGTGATATTTACACATCGCTCGGCTGTAAAGTAAATCTATTTTCATATATACTTTCATTCGTTAGGGCATACGCTATGACGTGTTTTGCATACATTCTCTCCTATTGTTCTATAGTTTCTACAAATCTTTAAGACTTACTTCGGATTCACAGTTATATTTGAGAACAAAATATTCGTCAAACTATTTCTTTAAAGTTTATGCATTCGATTGAATAACAAAAGCTTAGCTAAATCCTAGGCCTTAGGCGTAAACTTAAGATTTTTGTTTATTAGTTGGTTTAAGACCAGGGGTTTGGATGGGCGGCCGGATTAGCCATTAGTTAGGTATTGAATAAATTTCGTGTATTTAGGTTTCAGTGCAGAAATCCTTACCAAACAAACTCCTCTCGTATTTCCCTAAACCTTCTCAAGCTTTGCCAAACAAATGCATTAGATTTGCTTTTATATTTATCAAACTTGCTTATATTTATTACATACATTTTTAAATATATTTTTCCAATTTAACAGTAAACTGTATGTCAAAACTATATACTAAATACCTATATTTTTATTACTATCTTCCGAAGTAATATTGTTGCCAAACCATGCATATTTATTTTTAATACATTATGAAAGTTAGCAACAATTTATGCAAAATGTACCTGATGAAAATAGATTTTTATAATTTTCAGATCTAAAATTTTATAAACTTCTGTACTTCTGTATAAATTCTACACTCTGTTAATTAAGTATTCTATAAATTTTTTAAAGTTTAAATATTCATTTTATATTACAAACTGATAGTTTGTTTTAAATGAGAAAAATTGTAAATTCAAATTGAATACAAATTATTGATAAAAAGAAATTATATCCGATTTTGAAATCGGTGGTTCATTTTAAAAACATTAATAGATTTTTACAAAATTTTTAAATGCTAGAATTTTCTTTTCAGAAATTTTTACATATGACAAACGATTATAACAAATTGATAATAGGAAATTTACAAATAATTATGCATGATGGTAGTCATTATTCCTTGGTAAATAGATATCCGTCACATAGTATGTTTGACTAGAATAATAATTCAAGTTTTATAAGCATGTTGTTTTGAGTTTAAACAATTTAATATATTACTGTATCAAAAAGTGTAAATGTAGCAAACTATCATTGTAGTAAACAAAATATGCTAAAATTACAGGTAAAACAATTGCAACAATGAAAATTAAAGCATTTTTAGATAAATTACTCGACTTTTGAGCAAAAATCAAGCAATAACTAATGACTTTAGTCTTGGTACTCTACGTTTATATTCTTTAAAAGTATAGCTATGAGAAACTAAAAAGATGGTGATAAATTTTCAATTAATTATTATTGTTTTTTAGGTTTGTATCATAAGTTTTAACCTATATTTGATATATTTACAGATTTTTACTCAAATATCGGCGATTTCGCTGATTTTCAGATATCCGTGAAATGTATTTTTAAATTCTATTTTAAGTCTTAAATTTGTACAGTATACTATGAATAAAAAGCAAGCCAATCGCTTTATTTAATATTCGCGCTTGTTACAGCTCACTTTATTTTTAAACATGAGTATACCTTATAAAATAAACTTGGTGTAAAATCAAATAACTGTTATAAAGGTTTAATTTATTAATTAATGACAGATTTGATATATTAGAAACACAGTAAATTATACATTGTATTGATTTTGTATTGAAAAATAATTTTTAAAACTGTTTTTTTATTACTATAAGTTTAAAAATATACTCATGTTTAATCTAAAATATAATATGATGTAGTAGGCGCGAATATTAAATAAAGCGATTGGCTTACTTTTTAACTATGAAGGATAACTTCTTGAGTGATTTCAAGTCAACTTAGCACTTAGATAGTATACAGTAAATTTATTTTTATTGCATTTTAAAATTTTACAAGACAAATTTGCAAGAAATAAGACTGCATCTTTTTGTGCTCAAATCCTATGCGGAATAAATTGAAAAATTTATTTTATTGATAAATCTCTTCCATTGGATGTTTTGTGTTAAACTATCAAGCATACATTTTGCTTGTTAAGTATACGGTACTTTAGTTATGATAGTTTAATTATATTATTTAATATTATAATATTATTAAATAATATTATTTAATTAAAATTGTATATTTGCTTTTTCAAAGCATTTTAAAATATGTTATCAATTTGAAGGATTTACATCAAGTTAAGAATATATTTTAACCATTTTCAGATAGTTAAAAAGCATGCGGAATTATTATAAATTAAATTGTAATAATTGTAAATTTTATAGCCTTGATTATAAAATAATTGATAAACGTTTAAAATTCAAGTTAAAACTAAATTGAAAGCAAAATATTAAGTTTACTTTAAATTTTTATTACTCCGAAATGCATTAAAGAAACAATCAATACTTGAATTTGAAAAGACGGAGAAAATTGAAAAAAAGTTCGTAAAAACTAATAGAAAGGAAGACTTTTGGATATTAAATAAGATAAGTTGTCGTCTTATTTGTCACATTTATCCCAATAATGAATACGAAACGGCTTCGCATTTATGACAAACTAAACTCAAGTGAAGACGGAATATAATAAATCATTTTTCTCTGAATAATAGTTATCTCTATTTTTTCTAGACTAGACTGCAATGTAATTTTTCCCATTTTTTTGTTATTGCGATTTTGATTTATATTCCAATTTGTTTTCGAACGGATTTATGAATAAACATATCTGAGAGTTAGTTCTAACAATTTATTGATAATATCGGGTAAAAAATTGTTTGAAAAATGAGATTTATACTAGTTGAAAAACGCGGCGGCGATCGAATGAGTTCTAAACAAAATTACTTTTTATATATATTAGTGACAAAAAACTTTTGTAGTCAAAAGTATAAGCTTTTGGTTCATTTGCTGCGTTTGCTATATTTCAAAATATATTACCAAGTACAAGGCATATAATTTTGCACACAACATTTTTAATAAATAAAATTTTTTATTTGCAATTAGACTATAAACTCTAAATCAAATAAACTGCTAACACATAAAAAAATTTTGGCATCCACAAATATATGATAAAAGATATAAAAAAAGAAGTTTTCGAATAAGACATTTGTGTCAGTTTTGTTTGAGGATTTTGTTTAATCAATGGTAAAATGTTGTGCAGTATAAAAGACATTAAGAGATAAAAGATTATCATGTTATTATTGTTATTATGGCTTCAAAGATAAAAATTTGATTTCAAATGAATGAATGATTTTGAATGCGTGTTCATACAGATCAACAAAAAATCGGTTACTATTACAACAAGATTTTGGCTTTTGTGCTGTACTTTTGTTTTTAATAAATCTAACATGATAGTCTAACCAGAAAATTTATAAATTAAACGTGATTCGCGACAGTTAATTTTTTCAACTCAAAAATAAATTTAAAATTGGCTTAAGTATGCAGATATTTTGCTTAATGTAATAAATATGATGTAATGAGCATGATAAATTATGCTTTTGTTATGTAAATTTTGCATTTTTTTGTTCCAACTTGTTTTCAGTGTTTTTATATAAATTATATATTATATTTAATTACGATTTTATACTATTTTTATATAACTATTATATGTAACTAATTTAATTAATTAATTAAATTTATAAATGTATATTTATTAATTTTTATAGATGTTTTTATATACAGTTAAACAGAATAAGGTTAAATGGTGAATTTAAGAATTGATTTGAGAAATGTTTGCGATTTGTGAAAGTATGCATGGTAATATTTAACTGAGCGATGAATTGGCCACTTTTGGTATCTCTCATCGAATCAATAATGTAATCAATTGTTGAGATAATTATCTGAAAGGAAAGTGAAGCTCAAAAAGGAATAGAGAAACGAATGATAGGAAGAGTAAAAAAAGGATTGTTTTTAACTCATTTCGATTTATTCTCTTTGTTCGTATCAATTGATGCAATTAATGACTTTGAATATAATTTATTAATATGCATTAACTTAATTCTATCAAGCTACGTTCTAAGCGCTTTGGATAAAAAATATTTTTTAAAACTTAACAATGAATCAATATTAAGATTAGAGTTTAATATTAAAAATTTGTTATATTTTCTAATTAATGTATTGATTATTTTTGTTATATTTTAATGAGCAAGTCCCTTTTGAAATATAGTCTCAGTTATTCAATGTTGTGGTTGAAATATAGATTCGTGTGCCATATTTATTATCCTGTAACTTTTAACAAAAATAATTTGTTCTTAATTAAAATCTATTATTATTTATCTAATAAACATGATAAAACGTGTGTTAGAATTTTGCTTAAGTGCAAAGTTATTACGTAAAACTAAATAATAAAGCAATTATAAAATCCATACTTGGCAAATATGCAATAATTACATTTTAGTGGTCTGTAATTAGTGTACATTGAATTTGATTAATAGTGGTAAAATATACTTGGTGATTTGCCATCATTTGCTAGTTCCACAAGCTGTTAATGTTTCAAAACAAAATAAACTCAAAAAGAAATCGAATTTGTTGCTAATATCCGGAGAAACAAAATTTAGCCATCTACTTTATTTGTATTCCACACTATGCTCTACGAATTTAAATGAATTTAAACTTATTTTAAAATTTAAACTTGTTTTACTTATTCGGAGCACGTAATAGAAAATACAGTATGGCACAATTGAAACAATGACTTAATATTATTTATTCGTTTTAAGCTTAATTTGAATTAAAATGTTATTACTTCTGATTAATTTCTATTTGGAAACATGCTGCTACTATTAACTAGCTAGAAACTTGATAATTTCAACTCTGCTGTATTTAAATAGAGTTTATAGATTTTACCATTTGTTTCAATTTGTTAAGTAAATTATTTTTGTTTATTTGTAATTAATTTAAAAATAAAGCTATACAGTGCTGGCGCAGTATCTTGCTAAATTAAGTAAATGAAAGGTTTAAAACAAAACAACTGAAGCGTTAACCGTTTCTTCTGTGTAACTAATATTTCAATTTAATTTTCGCAATAAATTAATTTTTAGACATTAGAGTAATAAGATTTCGTAACTTTCTTACTGTATATAAGAGTTTGCTTTCACTCAGTCAGTGGTGACTGCAGTCTAGGATCGTAGAGACCAGTAGTTGCTGTAGAGTGGAGTCGAGTCGAGAACATTGTATTGCGAATCGCAATCGAATGTCTGCTGTTTGACAATACGTGAAGAAGAAGAGGCCCTTTGGAGCCATTGCTGAATCACTGCATCACTGGTTCGGATCGAATGTCTGAACATTAATGCGAAGATGTATTTGTGACGAACTAAGCCATTGAGACTAATATTGGCGATACATAACACTAGACATAAGCCAATAAATGCCAAACAATGCCAAACAATGACTGATTATTATTGACTCGTTTTAGTCCTCACTCATCTACAACTAGACTTTAAACTTAATTTCATTCTTTTAACTTTTAATTAACTAATTTAGAACTTGTGGTATAAATTCTGCCGCTTTACGTCTAAATGTTAAGAATATAAAATATTTTATTCTATTAACAAAAACTTTTACCGAAGAACTCGAACTCATCTAAGCCTAGACTTATGGTTAATGAATGAGAGTCTGAGCGAAGACTAATGAAAAAATCTATAAATCCTTTGCTTAGGTCTGCTTATGGCTAAGCCATACCAATACTCAATTAACACAATTCTTTGTATAGATCAATTTTTAAATTAAATACATTTATATTTAATTATTTAAATTAATTGTTTAATAAATTTATACTAAGTTATCAAACACAATCTTATGTATGTGTAATTTTATAAGGTAATGGGTTTATTCCTGGCCTAAGCTACATGCCACATTTCGTAAATAGAAACATTTTTGTTTGAAAATCTAATTTTCTGTTTCGCTGTCAACTACACTAATATGACATATTTGGTTGCAATATGTTTTACACAGTTCTATGCGCGATGTGGAAACATAGCTGCTTTTCATTGAGCATACATTGAAAAATTAGATTCGAGTCTTGGATTACTTCCGTATAGCTATAACCCGAGAGTCGTCGCATCCGACAAATATGCGGCCGAACTGTTAGCAACTGTTAGCTAATTCCGTATACAATAACCGACGACTCAGTGACTCAGTCACAGCTCAAGTGCTGTACAAGCAATCAACGCAACTATTCTTTTTAGGTTTTAACGTAAAATTCTATTTTTTATAATAAATGTATTGTTATATTAAAACGTTTTAATTCCTCTTAAAAGCACTTAAAGCCTAAAGTTCTAAAGTGTTGTTAAATCATAGCTTAAAATACCAGTTATTTTGTGTGGAAATGATTTTTTGAAAAGAAATTACAAAAAATTGTTTAGTATTTTCAAACATAAATTAGATTCAGTGAAATGAAAAAATTTCTGTTTATATAAATTTTCAATTTTTATAACAGAAAGAGAAAAAAAATTAGAGAAAGAGGCAAAAAAATGCTTTGTAGTCATAGATATAAGTACACAGTATATTCAGTATATTAATATGGAATTTGAGTTATTCGCTTGAATTTATAGCATCGAAACGTGACTTATGTATCATAACATAAGTTAAGCCATAAAAATATATTTCATTTTTAGATCCAGTGATTTGTTGGCAATAAATGAACGCATTTTCATGTTAGGGCCAGATATAGCACACATAGTCTGAGCGCTCAGTTCTCGCCAATTAATGTTTAGGGGTTTTCGCATTCACTCCAAATACTATAATTGATATTCTATTGTGTTATCCGTATTTGTGACCATAAGTAATGATTTTGAATTAACTGATGACAATCTGATAACACAAATAAATGTTTTCACAAAAGTGAAACAAAAATTTAATCACATTTTTGCTATTAATACAAATGTTTAATTAATTAGTATTAGATGAGAGAATAGACTAAATATGTGACAAACTATTTAAAATCCATACAATACTAATCTGTATAATTCTAATTTAAATACTGTATGTGATTTTTATCTTTTAGAATTAAAATTTATTCTTTCTAATTAATCATAAAATAGAGAATAACAACAAAAAATTCTAGCATTTAGTTTATGCGATATAATGTCATAATCATTAATAAAGATTGTTTGAAATGATTTATTCAAAACAATTAATGCAAAACTGTTAGCTCTTATTCAATGTCAAATAAAACACTATTTAAAATATTGTTACTGTATAGTTTTATGCCAATGCTATTTAATTCGGATTTAGTGTAACTTATATAAAATAAAACTTTCATATTTACAGAATAAAAAGTCGTTATTTAGAAATATTTTTAATTAAAATTATGCCTTCAGTGCCTATATTTGCATAATTGCTCTCATGTTCTCAATTGCTTTCGACTCATATTATACCGTATTATGAATGGAGTGGCCATTAAAGCGATAGCCGTTTCCTATATTCACTTCTCATTAGAAATCAAATTATCTTATATTAAGAAAACTCTATTCAAGATATTTAGCCGAATGTACGGTCATTTTTATTCCCACTTTGTTTTCGGTTAATTGGACTTTGAGAAGACAATTTTAGAATGCTGCTTTTATTTGCTAATATAATCAAAATAAGAAATGTTTGGACCGAAATTGGTTTGTAAATGAATGGTCATTACAAGTGCCGCACAATTGTGTCACACATTTTGCTTTGTGTTCACAGCTATTAGAAATTGTAGTCATCTCTGCAGTTGACTTTATTGACAAGAAGTCAACATGTTTAGTTTAACTCGCTAATAATAATTTTCATTTATTCAGTCTTTTCTACTTCAAAATTTCCTTTCTTTAAACACTATTTTGATTTTAATTTTGTTTGCATTTGCTTATAAATAATTGTTTATGAAATTCCTATACTTAAGAATAAATTAACAAAAACTTATCAAATGATTTGAAGTCAACTCCGTTTAAAGAAGTACTATAGTTTTAAAAAGTTTTAAACTGAAAATATTTGAGTGTTTATTAATATAGTCTAATTATATTTACTATTATGTTATTATTTAACTTTCATTAATTGAAAGAACAAATATATTTAATATATGCAAAAACATGTAAATCAATGTCAAATCAAGTATTTAATCAATTATTATTATATAAAAACTAAATAATACATGGAATTAATTGAATAATTTTTATATCTTATCAAATCTTTGCTTTATGTATACAAAACTTAATAGAAATAATGTATATAATAAAAACATGCTGTGTCATTTTGGTAATTGGTGGTAAATTTTGTTACATTTACTAAATGAGATATAAATTAAGTTAAACAAAAATATTTTGATTTAAATGTAATTCTTGTTTAAAACATTTTATTTGAGCTTAAATTAATAATTTTTGTAATACATTATATATAGTTTGCAAACATAAAAGCATTATACTTAGGGATGATCATGATAGGAATGGTCTTGCATTATTGGAATGGAGTGGCCATATAGAATTTAATTTTACCATGCTTGCTAATAATTCTAAAAGTAAACAATATAGGCAAAAAATAAATTTTAGCTTTATTTCATTTTAATTTTAAATATTACTTAAAAGCACTTTTTCTGGGTCAGTAAAATTTAGCATGATATTTTTGCATATGTTAGCAAATTTTTAAAATTTTTACATCTATTTTCGTAAACTGCATAAATATTGAATACTATAGGATGAACTGGATTTGAGTTGGAAATAACTGCAAAATCAATTGATTTGAATCTCAAATTGTTGTTTTGTTTAGCGAATTGTGAGAATCGCTTATTTTAATTATCAGTTTATATGCATTTGTGGAGCAATTTGTGAGAAATCGAGTTCTTTTGGTTTTGTCAGTCGCTCTCGAGTGCCGTTACGAGTGATACCTAATGACGGAATCGGTTGTATTGACCGACGATTGCATAAACTCACACTCGAGTCTGTCGTCTATTTATTAAAGTAAAGAAAACATTTTTATTGTATTCGAGTGTATAATAAGAGCACAAAAAGTCTTCACTATTCCCATCGATTTCTTGTTTGCAATCTTTTCATCGAAACTCTTCAAAAAATAACGGAATATATTGACTGAATATCGGAGTATATATTCTCTGACATTATATTAATATTTCAAAAAATTTTTGACACTTTTGTGCTTTTTGTAGATATGGGTAAAAAATTTTTATAACTCCGAGTTCGAGATTGAACTTTATTTTATTTAGTCTATTATTATTAAAAAGATTGATGCTAAAACATACGATGGCGAACATTTCTGATTTTTAAACTAACATGCTATATCAATATATGCCACTAGTATTTCGGGTTAAAAGAAAGTAACAAGACAATCAAAAAAAGATTTGCACGGTTATATTTGTATGAATTGACAAAATTAATCAGTTTTACAAATATTAGATTAATCTATAAATGTAAGAGAAGACGAAAATTCGATTTTTATGATAACCTTCTTTTGCCACTTTTTGCTCAGATAATCAATAAAATAAGCTTTACTTCTATAGTTTACGAAAAACATTCTTGATATTTTTCTCTTTGATATTTCTGACCCATTTTTCTTCGGAGAAAATAGTTTGAACCATTGTCTTAGATTTTGGTTAATTCCACTCAAAAGCAAAGATCAAAAATTCGTTATTTTTACACAAAAATCCAATGAATTGATCTAAACATTAGAATTAATACTAATAGTATTAGAATAAAATAGTAGAACTAACTTAATAGAATTAAATTAGAATAAAATAGAATAAAACTAATAGAATTAAACTTTGTTAATTACTCGCAATTTTTAATGTTATTATTTGAGAAATATTAAAATTTTTGTTTTTCTGAAAATATAGATTAAAATAATTAGTGAATGGGTTTAACTAAAATCGCATTAATCTGTGATTAGGAAAACAACATTTTTAATTAAAAAATCAAATGTATATAATTCTAATGTGAGTTTTACTTTAACTCTTTAAAATATGAGTAGAACTAAACAATTATTTACAAAACTTGTCATGTTCATAAGTTGCTCTTAAAATATACTTAAAAGTGCAGTACACTATATTAATTCGTTTGTCGCTAAAATCTAACATTTTAAATGTTTTTATGTCGCCTGAGACTTGATTTTACAATTTATCTTTTTTACTATTCTAATTTCTTTTATTCTTGGTCAATTTTGTGTTATAGTTCTAGTCAAAGTTAAATAGAATTAAATAAACGCAATCAAAATTAGCACTAATTTATTACAAGCCGTGCATAGAAATACGTGAACGCTAATCAGAGGCAAGATGCATTTTTGATTTAATGCTATGTGCTAATTTTATGCTATGACATAACGTTGATTAAAGCTTTCATACAAATTGTTTTACAAATTAAGTCAAATTAAACCAAACAAATCAAAGCGAATAAACGACAGCATTGATGGCATTAGAGGTTCGGAACAGCGTTTACGACGTTATCGCGCAATGAGTTTGTGTTAAACGAATTATTTATTTTTTTGTCAGTTTGTCGACAATATTTAGGTTTTCGAATTAAAATCAATTTTGTGTCGGTTTTGAAATAGAAATCAACTTTAAACAGTATAAAATGCTATGGTATAGGATACTTTTTATGACAAATCCATGCTAATATGATGTTAGTTTTAGAAGTTTTTTGCGTGACAGCTGTTTTAACTTTTAATAGATTAATATTAGTCAAAAACAAACTTGGTAGATTAATTTAACTGTAAATAACTATTATTGTAAATGTGTAGACATATTTTTGTGAAAATGTTAATAATAAGCAGAATTTCAAAATGATTTTATGTTCAAGTTGTCACACAAATAGACTTTTTATTGTCGATTATTCAATCGATAAAAATTTTTTGCCAATAAGTTAATGATGTTATCCATTAGACTAACCCTTTTATAAAAGTGTGTGTGTTCTGCATAATAGCAAAACCCAAATAGTTTTAAACATTTTTAAAAAGTTACTTAATTTTAGTAATGCTCAAATTCCAACTGACTAATCACGAGCTATGGAATTTTTAAAATGTATTATGTTGTTATTGTTTCTGAGTTTAGATTTTAAAAATTCAACAAAAATCTTATTTAAAATCAATAAGAATATATTTGAAATTATATGCTTTCAAATAAAGTTTTTATTTATTGAATTTTCAAAAGAACTTTAAAATTTGCCTTACCTAATAATCATGATAAAAGGAAAATAAATTTTATTTTATTGTTGAATTGTAATTTTTATGTTGAATTAAACAATTTGCTGAAATATGGTTGTAATTTGCAATGTATACCATGTGTGCAAACAATCGCAAAAATCTAATTTCTTATCTCATATTACTTCTTATAATTTTTTTATTACTTAGATATGCAAAGAATGCAATTTATTTTCTATTCACTAAAAATAAATTTAAGAATTTTTAAATTGATTTTTGCATTAAAATATTGATTTATTTTTTTAAGTATAACTAAATTTGCAGATTTTTCCTTTAAAATTTGATCAATACATTTGATTTATTTGCTTTGTTTGCATTGAATCAAATGATTTATACTCTAAATGTATACTTAAGAGAAATTTTGTTCTTTAATTCCTTCAGGGGTATTTTGTAATTTTAGAAATTTTTATTTAATATAATTTTCTAATAAACCAGAACAAATTTTTTATATTATGTAACATGCCAGAAAAAGTAGAATGCTTTTTGCAAAATCTTTAATAGGTTACAAATTATGTAAAATATTGAAAATAACAAA
>JAQIXC010002086.1:0-11927 GCA_034697605.1 Metabelba pulverosa
AGAAATTAATTTCCATTTTCTTATTTAAATTCTCATTTACATAAGCAAAACATATGTAATTTGCACTCATTTATAAACAACTATTAATTATGTGCGAGATAATTAAGCCAGGAAATGTTTTGGAATTTTAAATTTGTTTAATTAGATTAGAAATATTAAAATAAATATATTTTATTCCTTACACTAATGTGTTGACAATTAGATTAAAGCCCTAATAAAAGATTTGATAATTGACTGAAATATTTATTTCTGACAAAAATATTCGAAAATTTTTATTTATTATCGAAACAAAAACAAAAACAGTTAAACATAATTTACTTCGAGATAAACTAACATGATTAATTATTTAAAATTGTCTAAATTTTTCAAAAAATTTAAATTCAGCTTTATGAAATATGTAGCTTGCAGAGCGGAGGGGGAGAACATTTTTGTACAGTATAAAAATGCAGAATGTGTTCCAGTTTTACAGTCCATTCATTTTGTATTTTAAAATTTTCTCCGTTTTCTTATGTGCTTTCAATAAATGACTTGAGTTTTTAAATGCATTGTTTGGAATACAAATGTGAAAAACATATAAAATCGATAATTATTTATATATAAACATTCGCTTAGCGATGCAAAATGCAAATCCATATGTTTTTTTAGTTATTTATTTATTTTTGTTTCCATAACTCATTCCCAACTCATTCGCGAAGAACTAAATAAAGATATTCATAAAAATTAATTATCGAAAGCATTTGCAGTCAAGAAACGCAAATATTTTCTTTTGCTTCAAATTTGATGATTATGTTTGCGAACAACAAGAGTGGAGAAAAAAATTCTCTGTAGAAATGCAGCTTAAATTGAACAATCTAAATAATTAAAAATAAATTCTAGCATGCTTAAGCAGAACGATTAGCATGGCGAAAAACAAAACTCGTTTTCCCAAACGTCGCTTTTGGCCGCAGAATCAAAAAGTTTGGCTCAAATTATTGAAAATTTGAATAAATAATAATAATAATAATAATTGATAAATGGCTAACAGTTTAGGATATGGTCTCATAGGACGCGTTAGAGACCGGAATACAGTCTTTTCGCCGCAGATCTCAGTTCTTATTTCGCGAATTAATGGCTTTAGTTTCGCTAAACAACTAATTTCGCGAAAAAATAATAATTAGAAGCGATTAACATATTTTGCATATTTGTAATAAATATTCTGATTAATGATATTTGATATGAGAAACAACAACTAAATAGAAAATGAATTTATTTGTAATAAATTGAAGCCATTATCTCATTAATGTTCGCCTATTCCTGACTCCCAGTTATGCAAAGAATTCCCGAATTGTTTATTCAAACATTTTTTCTTCCCATCTCTTCAATTGAAATTTGATTAAACCATAAGTCGATTAGTTCTGAAAGAATATAGACATTGTATAAACTTATCATTATTTTAAACAACAAAATATACTGTACAATATATACCGGTATTTGTTCGTTGTTTAACTGCTTGCTATTCAGTTTTATAATAAATCCAAACTTTTATCAAGATTCAATACTTCTCGTATCAGCAGTTCCAAATCTCAAACCATTTAGTTTGACATTTTAAAATGTACAATTATTAAAACATATTGAAGTTCAATCTTGATACTAAAATCAAAATTGTATTGCAAGATTCTTGGCTTAGTTTTACAAAAGGCAATGTTAGTAAAAATAATAAATATACCCTGTTTTGCGTTTAAATTTAAACACTAAAATAGAATTGCTGAATTTTTAACAACTTTTTTCTAAAAATTATATTTATTTAATAAATTTTTAAAATTAAACTTCAAAATTATTTGTTATAAATACTTGCAAAAAATCATTTATAGATAAGATTTATACATAATAAATACCAAAAGAAACAAAGTCATATAAATCTATATAATCTATGCAAAATTATAGATAAAATGAATGCTTATTAAAAATATTATTTTAGTAAATTTTATGATATTAAAGTATTTTGTGATTATATTTGCAAAAATAACGCAGCTTTCTTTCAACACAATGGCGTTGTATGCAAAATATCATGGTAAATATTGCAAAATCAATAGTTTTTGTTTCACTAAAATAGTCGTAAATTCTGTTCCGCTTATAATAATCCAAAGTTGAGAGAAAAGAAGAGATAAGTTTAGAAAAATATGTGGATTACGAGTGAAAATAAAATTTGCAAAAAAGTATATTTTAAAAATCAAGTTTCAAGTTAGCTTTGCTTTAAGTATCCATTCTTTTGATGCGCAAATTGTATATAAATTATGATGGTAATATTTTTTCAAATTGACTATTGATACTTTGATCCAGAACGAGTTAGGCTAGTTAACTATTTGACAATTTATTTGCTTGATTATTTTATTTTTTCTAAAATAATTTTAAATGTATTATGTATTAAATAGTAATTTTATAGAATCTTAAAAAACTATTAAATAATTTATATTAATTAAATAAATACAGTATTAAAGTTTTAAAATTAACAATGTACTAATTAAACTAACTAATTAAAATTTTTATTTAATTGCATAAAAATTTTTATTTAATACATATGTTAAATATGCAAATTATATTTTTCAATTTAATTTTAAAAAATTAAAAGTGGAATTTTATTCTTAATATTCGGTTCTAAAAACTTACACTGCACAAAAAGCTCTATGGAAACGACTGTTTCCTGAATCGGTCAAAGTGTCAATAATGTAGCGAATTTCGTAGAAAAAACTGCTTTACATGAGAATAAAAGCAAAACATGAAGTCTTGGATATCTCATTCCGTGCCTCTTAGGCCGTCGACATCGTCACACCTAACCCGACATCAAATGCTAGAAATTGTAGTTTAGGCGCAAAAACTGTTATCATAAACGTTATCACAACTGAAGCATATCATTCGGCACAAGAAATAAATGTTAGCCAAACGTGATTCCAATTCTGATAGCATTGGAAAATATTTACTGACAATACTTTCAATAACCCAAACAGTTTTTTTCTCTCTCTCCCAGTCTGATTTTTTACGCCGAAAATAAAAACGAACAAGGCACGATAAATTACGAACAAAAAAAACTATATAAAAAAGTAAACTGACAAATTCTCCGTTTCCAACACTGATTTTCAAAAACTATAATTACGTTTGTAATACAATTTAAGTTAATAACACAAGAAAAACGCTATTTATAGAAATCAAAATAAAATAAACCAAAAGATTAAATTAATTAAATGTCAATCTTTATAAATGTCTGGCGTTTTTATGCTGTTATAAAAAATATATTTTTTTCTAAATAAAACTAATTTTTCTGATATTAAGAGCGGAAAAAAGTTTACGCATTTTGATAATTACTTAAATGAAATGAATTATATATTTTTTGTGTATCCGTAGTATTGATTATTAGTCAACTGTCGAGAACTTTCTATTACGTAATTAATAACATATAATGAATTGTAATAACTTATTACAATTTATTATATAAGTTATTAATTACTAATAACAGAAAATACTTTTGTAGTCAGTATTTCCATTCCGTAATGACTGCACACAATATCTTCAATGCATTACTGGTTTCGGCGAAAAACGCAAAACTCATCCGAATTAATAAAATTATGTCTTTTTGTTTGACCAGAAATTGATGCAAAAGCTAATACCTGCGACGTTCAGACAAAATAATTAAATCTAAAATAAAACTATAGATAGAATAAATATCAATTAGACAAAGGCATTACCATTGTTATTTTTTTGTGTAATATGAACATAAAAAATAATATACTAGATAATAAATTATATAAAAAATAAACATTGTTTATGAGGCTAGCGATGTTTTCCTACAGGAAAGAATATAATTACCAATTAAAAATAAATCCAATATTTATTGCCTTATTATTGTAAGTAAATGTTCAGTAATATTAGCAAGATATAATAGAAATGACAAGTTTTTAAAACCGGCGTAATTGTCTCGGAAAAGAGCCAAATCACGAACGAATAGAATGGAAAAACTGTTTTAATCAAAAGATAAACTCAATTACGTGATCTGTAATAACAGATGAAAGTCATGAAACGTAAATATTAGCGAAAAGTTTATTAATTTTCGGTTCGATTTTCTCCATTACATACAGTATATGCTATTCGACGCCAAACTTATTTGTAAATAATACAAAAAAGCCGAACGAATAGTTCGCTCAGTCGGTACACGTCGTGCCGGCCGTCGTGTTTGGCAGTCACCTGTCACTGGGGCTGACCGACCGGTACGGACATCGCATGAAATTTCGTGTTTTTCGGTCCGACAGCTTGACGTGAGCTCTGCATTCGAAGCGCTCGTAACGACTCGCCGTATATATGACTGTATGACTGACTCTTTGTTTTTCATCTCTTAAATCAATTCCGACTAATGGTATCAATAGATACGACAAAACGCGAAACACACGAAAACCAAATAGTCTTTACAATTCATATTCACATAATTATCGTTCGGTGCGTCTCTCCGCGCCTCTCCTCTCGGCCCCCATCGCTCGCATCTCCACTTTTCGACAGTTTTCGAAACGCACACATACTATGACTTCGAAAAAAGATTAGATAAATATTTAAACAATAATATGTCCGACAAATCGTAGTTAATATTTATGGCCTAAAACACGAATATAATCTACAATTCAAACACAAAACCAGAAAAAAATCAATTACTCCAAAAAACATTACGGAACTAAGAATTAATTAATCTATTCTCTTTTTTCTCTCCTCTTTTACACTAATATTCTATTCAGAATATTTTTTGTTATTAAACATTCATCTAATGATTAAAAATACTGCAAAATTCAATTTTTAATATATCGCAACAACAAACTAAAATTCATCATTTTTTCCGCCGGTTTATTGAAAAATGTAAGCAAAAAACAAAACAAAATTTATAATGAAAAATATAACTGTAAAAATTTTTCTATTAACCCAAACATTTTTATTTATGACTACAATGTTTGGTGGATATTAATGATAAAATAAGAAAAGTAATTTAACCACACCTTAAGAATAAATAATGAAACAAAAAAATATATAGTTTTTTATTGGATGTCCCTGTTATCAGTCGATGAATTTTGTTCCTCTTGTGCCGTTAGTTCGGCAATAATGTTGTGAATCGCAGTTTACGATTAATAGTTATAATTGTGTTTTCACATCAATTTAATTGCTATCCTATTATTTATTCACGAGAATCAATAATAATGGCAATAGTTTTATACGTGTTTTCTGCAGTCAATTCGCGATCTATTGATCTCTTCCTCTCTCCATCCGCTCTGCGTTTGCACTCGTTTTTGGTCTTTTTCGCTATTATTCTCCTTTTAAAGACTTCATTAGTTATAAAACAAATAATTTAGTGATTGATTGTCCGAATTATTCGTTTCTACGCAAACCCTCGCTATCGACGGCGCGAGTCATTGCGGGCCCAACCGCTGCACACGAGTGACAAATGCTCTGAACATTTCGGCTTTTGCACCGGCAGTTACGCCGAGGCTCGAAGTCACTCTCAATTACCGACTCGTTCTTTACATCAATAATTCATATTAAAAATTCTATACAGTATATCGGCTCGACTTCAGCGCTAATTCGATTTGCTTTCATTTCCTTTCATACATATTGTATACTTCGGTGCAAAAACATAAATTCGATAATTAAAAAATTCACACAGAATATATTAACTCAATAGATATTCAATCATTTATTACATTATTATTAAATACATTAATTTAATAAAAATTTTAATTTCTAATATTTTTATATAAATTTATTTGTAACAAAATGTTATTTCATATGTTTATTTAAAAATTAAATATATTGGAAATATTGTATTTTATTTTTAGCATCTGGTTTATATATAGATTTTATTTTACAATAAATTTTACGCTTAAAATAGTTTAAATTTTATCGATTAGTTTAGTATTGAAATAAAAATAGCTTTAAATAAAAAATAGAAATTCTTGTTCTAAAAATAGAGTTAATTTAGTTAATTGAATATTGAAAAAAGTGTACGGTGTGATTTTAGGGCACTGACAATAAATAGAAAATATATCGTTGTAGCGAATATTACCCGGGAGATTGAAATTTTGTCACACAATTGATATAAATTTGCGGAAACAGTGGAATAAGTGAAGAATTTTCGCTTCGACTAAACGTATGCTTTTTTGTGTAAAACATAATAATTGCGTATATTTTGCATAAATTTGTTGAAAAGCATTGCTTTTTAAATGCTATATAATGTGTAAAATCGGAAGAAACGATGGTTTCGATGGTTTGGATCGGTATTAATAACGCAGATAATACGGTCTAATTCTATTATTGCTGACGTTATTGAAGACTATGGTTTGGGCACAACTGCAAAAACATTATTAATAGCACCTGTCAAGAAATAAGTGCTTCTCTCCTCTCATTCCTCTCATTGGGCGCTTCAACTATGCAATGCGTTCCTACTATCGGTGTGTCTATACAACACAAGAATTATCGATTGCTTAAGCACTGCGAGAGAGAGCCGACGAGAGAGCATAGCGTGGAGAGAGAGAGAGAGAGAGAGAGAGAGAGAGAGAGAGAGAGAGAGAGAGAGAGAGATGTGCAGTGCGTTTGGGTTTGGGTAGAGTCGGGTAGAGTTGGTTAGTGTTCCCCAAATAAAACATTGGCTCTCTTTCTACACTCGCATCCGATCCGTATTTATTCAACGACTATAACTGCTATAACTGTTTCCTTTTTCTATTCCCTCTTTTCGACGTTTATTCAAATCGTTGTCTCAAAAGTTCGTCGCAATTATCTCAACACAAATATATTGATTATCTCTTTTTGACTCGAATTCTGTGTTAGAAATGAATTTTTTTGTTCTTGTTGAAAAGTAAAGCAATTTATTAATATGATTATTACGTTAGAGTGCATACGCTTTGTGTATAACAAATATGAAAATCAGGCGCAAAAAACCAATCGATTTAATGAGTGTTAAGCAAAAAATTATGTTTTTTTGTTCGACTGAATTAATGATCACTAATCCTATGAAAACTGATTGCTTTAAAGATTCGTTTATTTGATTAACGTTTGAACAAAAGGTGGAGAACTTTCAGCCAAACACTCGTATCGCCAGAATTAGTCAAATCTATCGAATTAAAGCGAATTTTCCTCATTGTTGGCGAAAAACACATCGATTTATCAAAATGAGACTTAAGTTCGGAATAATTTTATCGAAAAAGTCGCACAAATTTCCCTCATCTCTGATAACGAGTCAATTCGAAAAATTGCATTTTTTTCGCCACTAATTCCGTACCGAAATAACTTAATAAAACTAAACATGAATTTTGGTACAAAATTTTGATTTTGTTGTTTTGCACAATTTATTTCAATTTTTATTAAATTATCAATTTAGAAGTTTTTAACAAAGTTGTAAAATGCGAACATATTTAAGGCAATTAAATTGTTTACACAAAATATTCACTTAGTTTGCAAATTATTAAATTCGACTCAATTCGCGAAAATGTAGTTTTTATTCAAAATTAAAACTTTCGGAACAGAGTTCACAACATTTTCCATTAATCAAAGATTGAATTACGAAAAGAGTAGCAAATTTTTGGTGAATAAAATTTTCGCAAAACGTATAAATATTTCGCAAAACTTTTCGATTGAAAAAGGTATTGAAAATCAGAAATAAATCAAAAATCGTGCGGCAGTTGACAGTGACTGACGGCTCGGCGTTTTCGGCCGAACGCCAACCAAAAGTCGGTCGAAACAAACGGTCGGTTTGTGTTCACTTCAATTGACTTTGATATGAAATTTTGCGAAAACTGTACTATTTCTCACTTTCTTTGTATAAATTATCAGATTTTTTAATTTACAATTAACAATGTAGTTGTACACTGCATTTTTTAGCTGCCGACAATTGATTGACACATTAAGCAAAAGCCATTGTTTTGTGCTGTGAACTAATGTAGTGTTAATTATATTAATTAGATAAATATTTATCAAGCATAATAACGAATAATGTTATATTTTAATTAAAATTTTGTTTTCTTATAAAATCAAAACATTAAATCGCTTAGATTGCAAAGTTTGACAATTTTATCAAGTTTATATTGTTTTTAAATTGGATAAAAGCACTTTAGATAATCAAATATTTAGATAATTCTAAATGAGATAAATTATTAATGCACCAAGCTTATTTTTGTTAGTAAAAACAATTTTAATATTTATAACATTTAATAAGAAGATAGGAATAGTCAGTGTAATTAATTTGGATGGTTATGTTTAATTTAGTTTTTACAACTGAAACTAAAGTAACAATTCGATTAAGTTTTGTTAATGAGTCAGTTGCTGCCCATTTGTCGCCTCACTCTGTCGAGTCATTTGTTTGAGCTTGCTACATTAATTATTTGTTGACCATTTATATTGATAACGTGGTCATCACGTAATCAAAATAAATTTACTCCTAATGTATAAAATTCATATAAAGTATATAAAATGTTTTTAAAAAATATAAAGTTAAAAGATTTATTAAGTATTTGTTTAATAACTCTAAATACTATGCATTTGTTTGTAATGTTTGTTATTTGTAATTTAAAAATAGATGTGAATTAGTTCTAATACTATATACAGTATAATAAAATTGATTTTTAAAATACACTTTATTAATGTTTATCTTAAAATTGACTTTAAATCAAGTATCAGTATTTAATAATTGCTTAATTAAACTAGATACTAAAATCTTAAAAAAAATGCTTTAGAAGAGAGTGTTTGAGTGAAATTAATTTTAATCAAAAGTGAATTATTTACAAACAGTTAAGAAACAATCTGCTAATGCACTTGTGCTGAGCTTTACTGAACTTATCATTGTCTTAATAAAAAAAATTTATATGAAGACAATAAACTTAAATTTTTCATGTTACTGCACATTAATCACACTTTTATTTAGTTGTTGATAAATTTTGTGGATTTTAGTTCTAAATTTTTAGCTTATCTAAATTAAGACTTAGTAAATTTAATTATCTTATGTTATTGCATATAATATAAACTTGCAAATTTTTATTTAAAATGTAAAAAATTTAAATTATAGCATGTTGTAACATTTTAAAGCTAATTTTTTGTGCATAATTCTAAGCAAATATAATCAATTTAATAAACACACTGCTTATGTATTCTAAAAAGTATTAAGTAAAAATTTTTATTGCAATAAAGCATATTTGCAGAATTAAGCTTGATGCAGATGGTCGCAGATTGTTAGCTAAATTTGTGTTTCAACAGACAAGTGATAAAAACAAAACATTTGCTTTAATATAATAATTATATTAAAATAATAGGATTAAGAGCTTTAAATAAATTACAAAATTGTGTTTAGAAGTAATGCTCTGTTTTTAAAACAATAAATGTCTGAAAAGTGTTTAACAATTTTGAAAAACGGGCCGACAGTGTGATGGCGTTAAACGATGGCATCACTTACGTCGGGTGCCCTGGGCACATTGCACATTTGCTCATTTTGTATATACACAAAACAGCAAATCTCTTTGCTTCATGCCAAAACGTGAAAGTAGGCACAAAATCAATTGTCATGTGATGTATGCAATTCAGCGAATTTCTAATGAATATCTCATACGTTTCGGTCGGCAATCGACGGCTCAGATGATGATCGAGAAGAGCGCACAAACACAGGCACAGAGTGTGCCGAACGCGTCATGTGTTGGCAGCCCTATCAGCCCCTGCCGTATGCGTTAGGCTGTAATTCCGGCGCTAAATGAATATGTAATGAAAGTAATGATTGAAATTTATTCCGAAGCCCTCCAGACAAGACACGTTCGCGCGCCGTGTCTGACAGCCTCGCAATTGAGGCCCGGAATGGGGAGCCGAGAGACGAAAGAAACACCGATTAAGTCGTGAATCATAATTATCTCAACACAACAAAAGAATTGGCAAAAAAAGGTAACGAAATGGAAAAAATAGCGAAACAAAAGTTGTAAATGTAGTGAATCGGTTGCGAAATGAAGTTGGAGTTAGAGCCGAATAGCCGTTAATACGAGTGCCGCCGCATCGGTGCCGCCGAATGTGTTACCACTGGTAACTAAAAACTCGATTTTCGCACTCGTTTTAAGTAAGTGAGAGAAGAAAAAACCGAAAGCAGAGTAAAATAAAACGGTTTTGAATTACATTATCATCAAAAAGGCATTGTTTAACATAGTCTACGATTTTGCACATAATTTAGTGGTTTTGCATCATTTGCGCTGTTTTTCTTCAATTCGCTTAACGGAACGGAACGGCGAATGAGGAACAGAACGAGCGATGCAGTGCTGCGTCGGAGAGAGTGAAGTGTGAAGTGTGTCGTCTTTTTCGAGATAATTATTAAATTTATTATTTTATTTATATTTTTTGATTATATGAATATTCAACGCATTGAGAAACCGCCGAATGATTAGGCGCCGAAAAAGACGTTAGAATTGAAGATTAGTTTTTATACATTAGAAGTCGGCGACGAATGCAGGCATAGAATCGAAAACATGTTTTAGCTTTAGTTTCGCCAAAAATTCGGATCCATTTTAAAGACAACTCGAAAAGAATGTCAATCTCTTGGCGTAAAAAATCCGAACCAAACGAATGCGAGAGAAATGGGCAAAAATGGTGAATTCGTTTCGTGAAGTGATCATCACTTTTATATTCTCCTGACCTCTTGGGATGGGTTAGAGTCGGAATTGAAACGCAAAAAATTATTTATGCCCTTACGGCTCGATAAACGATTGAACAAATGTTGAATTTAGAGAAATATAATTTAGGTGTTTTGCAGGTACAGGCGCCGACACAACCTGCGATTCACTTTTATAACAACTTGTTTTAATCAAAATATTGCAGGGTAAATCGCTGTTTAAAATACAAAATATTTTCTTATTATTTAGCTTTATAGTATATTTGGTTAGGTTACAATAATATATTAGTTGAACTAATAAAAATAATTTAATTATTTAATAGTTTATAATGTTATGTTATAAATATTTAAAAAGTAATTTTTACATAATATTTTTGCATGTTTTATTTTTACTTATTTTATTTATTCAATTCATTTTACTAAATTTGTTTTGTCTTTGATTTTATTACATAGCTTAAATATTCCATATTTTTGTAGAAAATAAATAAATATTTTACGCTTAAATTTATCATGCATCTGCATCACAGGTGAGTTATATAAAGCAAAAATCCAAACTTGAAATCTTATTTAAATATAAGATTTTGATCCAATTGTCTAAATCTTTGCGCAGATATTATAGCGAAAAAGTTTCTATTACTTGAAGTCAAATAAAAAGATTTTATTAAATTTTCTTTCAGATAAACTGATGGCATAAATAAATATTTATACAAAAACAGAATATTGTAACAAAAAGTCTAAATTATAAATATATGCTAATAATTCATCTAATTTAATAGTGCTATGTTGTTTTATTTGAAATTTAAATTATATTCGAATAATAGAGCAGAATATTATTATCCTAGCTTGATTACATTAACATATTAAAATTTAATTTTGAAAATTTAAAAAATAAATATTTGAATAGCAAAGCTATTTGTAAAAAGGAGCATGGGACCCGAACGCACGAAAGTTTCGCACCGATTAATTCTGGTGGTGTAAGCGGCAAAAGCGCTTTTTTCATCGCAAAACTTATTCAACTATTCGATTGTTAAAACTTAAACGTCGACTGAATTTCGAGAAAACGATTTGAAAACATGTTTTTCTATTTGCGAACAAATACACTGTGTATTCGCATACCTGTATCGTTCACATACTGTATATAAATGAATGACAGGCAAACATTGCGTTTATATTGCAAATTGTAGCATTATATTAACTTTATATATATTTTACAGTTTCAAATTCTATCTAATATTTTATTATAGCGTACATTACGAGTTGCAGAATGAAAAGGCAGAAAAAGTCCATTTTT